>CAUYLG010045347.1:0-18048 GCA_963573385.1 Cacajao melanocephalus | reverse complement strand
ATGTCCTTTGTAGGGACATGTATGAATCTGGAAACCATCATTCTCAGCAAATTGACACAAGAACAGAAAATCAAACACCGGATGTTCTCACTCATAGGCGGGTGTTGAACAATGAGAACATGTGGACACAGTGAGTGGAGCATCACACGCAGGGGTCTGTGGTGGGGAACTAGGGGAGGGACAGCGAGGGGTGGGGAGTTGGAGAGGGATAACATGGGGAGAAATCCCAGATGTGTGTGACAGGGGGATGGAGGCAGCAAACCACATTGCCATGTATGTACCTGTGCAACAATCTTGCATGATCTGCACATGTACCCGAGAACCTAAAGTACAATTAAAAAATAAATAAAAAGAAATTTGGGCTTAGTTATTGCTAATAATGAATTCTACCTCTCCAAAGCTTCAGTAAAGAAACCCAACCATCCTAGTCGCCTGGTACTGGCCATGAAGTTTGCCCATGTGACCACAGAGACACATTTGGGGAAATGATCTGCCTAGGGCTGTCCCCTGGAGGCTGCTTATGTTGCTACAAGAATCCTGCTGGTTCCTCTCACACTGTGGCCCAGGCCATCAAGAAAACAGCCTTATTGCTGTCTCTGTGCAGGACTGGAGAGAAACAGATTCATCCCCTTCTTGTTGAACACAACAGTCCACCCCTTAGCATCTCGTGCTGATTTATTTATTTATATAAATTTATGGTGTAAAGGCTGGGCGCAGTGGCTCATGCCTGTAATCCCAGAACTTTGGGAGGCCGAGGCAGGCAGATCATAAGGTCAGGAGTTCAAGACCAGACTGGCCAACATGGTGAAACTCCATCTCTACTAAAGATGCAAAAGAAAAAATGAGCCAGGCGTGGTGGTGAGTGCCCGTAATCCCAACTACTTGGGAGGCTGAGGCAGGAGAATTGCTTGAACCTGGGAGGCAGAGGTTGCAGTGAGCCAAGATTGTGCCGTTGTACTCCAGCCCGGGCGACAGAGCAAGACTCTGTCTCAAAAAAAAAAAAAAATTATGGGGTAGAAGTACAATTCATTTCTCGCATAGATTGTATCATGATCAAGTCAGGGCTTTTAGGGTACTCATCATCTGAACACCATACACTGTACTCATAAAGCAATTTCTCAACCCCCACTCCCCTTCCACCCCCTCACTTTTCTGAGTTTCCATTGTCTATCCTTTTACTCTCTTTGTCCACGTATAAACATTTTTTAGCACCCACTTATGAGCGAGAACATGTGGTATTTGTCTTTCTGTGTCTGGCTTGTTTCGTTTAAGATATGACCTCCCGCTTCATCCATGCATTATTTCACTCTTCCTTTCTTTTTCTTGGATACAGAATCTTGCTCTGCCACCCAGGCTCAAGTGCAGTGGTGCGATCATAGCTCACTATAGCCTCAAATTCCTGGACCCAAGCAATCTTCCTACCTCAGTCTCCAGAGTAGCTAGGATTACAGGTGCAAACCACCATGACTGGCCCTCATTTTTTTTTTTTTTTTGTGGTTGAGTAGTATTCCACTGTGTATATATGCCACATTTTCTTTATCCAGTTATCTGTCATTGAACACCAAGGTGGGTTCACTAGGTCTGCTATTGTAAATAATGCTACAAGAAACATATGAGTGCAGGTATCTTTTTGGATATATCAATTTTTTCCTTTGGGTAGATACTTAGTAGTGGAATTGTTGGATTAAATGGTAGTTCTATTTTTAGCTCTTCGAGAAATCTCTACTGTTTTCCATAGAGATTGTACTAATTCACTCTTCCTCCAACAATGTATAAGCGTTCCCTTTTCTGTGCCTCCTTCCCAACATGTTATTTTTTGTCTTTTTAATAATTTAAGTGGTCCAGCCTAGCAACAGAGACCCTGTCTCTTGCAAAAAATTTTTTTACTTAGCTGGGCATGGTGTATACATCTGTGGTCCCAGCTACTTGGGAGGCTGAGGCGGGAGGATTGCTTAAACCTAGAAGTTTATGGTTGCAGTGAGCTATGATCGCACCACAGCACTCCAGCCTGAGCAGCAGAGCGAGACCCTGTCTCTTAGGTAAATAAATAATTTCAGTGGTGACAAGCAAATATTCAAATCAGACTTTGCCTCTGCGGTTTTGCTTCCAGGGTTTCACCTGGCCTCAGAGTCTGTGTCCTGCAGGAGTCCAAGCCTAGCTCCGTCCTCCTTTACGCCCTCACCTCCCTTTCCACATGTGAAAATGAAGGGAAGGCAGCGACACACAAGCAGAAAATTGATTGGGTAATACCGGTTACCTGAGGGTAGTGGCCGTTGTGAGAGCTGATCTCTGAAGTTGCTGATGAAATAAGGCACTGGTGACATCAGCGAGGGTCCATTTCGCCCGCGGTACACTCACTCTCACTTCATGCTTTGGGTTTCGTGTTTACTTCCCTAGGAGCAAATGAGCTCCTGCCAAGGAGTTTTTTCGCTGTTCATGCAACGGTCTTGTGAGAATGCATCCACCACTTCCAGGAGCTCAGCAGCAAATATTATTTTCAGGGAACAGGTACTTATTTATGGATAGGAAATACTCCATTTACACCAAATTAGAGATCCCAAAGCAAGGAGAGATCCCTGACCACTAAGGCAAAAAATTGCAGATGAATTTCTTTCCAAGCTATACTTGAATAAAAACCAAAGAAAAGTGATAAATTAACAACTTGCTGTGAGGAATGACTTCTATATGACAACTCTGGAATTGAAACGACTTATCGAGAAGGTCTCAGTTTTGGGGGCTTCCTGTGTCTATGGTTCTACGTTTCTTTTTCTTTTCTTTTTTTTTTTTTTTTTGAGACATTTCACTCTTGTTGCCCAGGCTGGACTGCAATGGCGCCATCTCAGCTCACTGTTAACCTCTCCCTCCCGGGTTCAAGTGATTCTCCTGCGTCAGCTTTCCGAGTAGCTGGGATTACAGGCGCCCACCGTCATGCCTAGCTAATTTTGTATTTTCAGTAGAGACCGGGTTTCTCCATGTTGGTCAGACTGGGCTCAAACTCCCAACCTCAGGTGATCTGCCTGCCTCAGCCTCCCAAAGCACTGGGATTACAGGCGTAAGCCATCTTACCCAGCCTCTATGGTGCGTTTCTAATGGTGCCTGGAAACGCAAGGGCCTTCTGAATCATTAGGAAAGAGAAAAGTCATTTTCAATGGAAATTATAAGGTACTTCACTTACTTGTAATTCTCTGAAATTGATCAGTGCTGTGTGGTATGGATAGGAATTCTCAATCAAGTAAAATATTTGAGTAACCAGAACATACCATTGCTAGACCAACTTTGATAAACAGCAGTTTGTCCTTCTACAGAGAGCACACTAGGCACAGAGCAAAGACTGAGCAAAATTATTGATTTATTTTAGGCAGAAGAGTTATATCTCCAAGTTATGATGTATATCAAATCAATTTGTAACTGTAGCCATTCAGTACCTTTAAGTTCTTGCAGAGGTAGAAGAGCTTAGTTCTTACATTTCCTCAGTAAAATTACCTTGATGTTCTGGAATGAGGTTTCTACAAATTTAATATATTGCTCCTGAAATAGCCTATTTAAAATGATGACTTGTTCTAATCTACTTCACTTTCTGGCAGGGAATGCGATTAAGATCAGTCCAGCAAAGGTCAGGAAGAATGAATGGTATCTGTTCTCAAGGCGTCTATGAGAAAGTTTGCAAAACCAGATAAGAATTTAATATCGGAAATTTTTGTCTGCCTAATCAAATCTGGATGCCCCAATGCTGCCTGGAATTTATGCTGTAGATTGTAATCTGCAGGTGGCTTATAAATGAGTCATGTGTCTTAAAAAGGAGTTCCCAAAATAGAAAAAAAAAATCTTTCTTTTTTTCATAGTTCAAAGGTTCTTATCACAGACCTGCTTCTCAACAGAAATAATTGTATTTATTCTCATATTCTGTGAGTCAGAAATTCATCAGGCCTGGGCTAGACAATTCCTCTGATGCAGGTCGCATTGACTGAGGATGCTAGGTGGTCTTTAGCTGGCAGTGGGTTGACCTGGAGGATCTAAGATGGCTTCATGCATGTGACTGGCACCTTGGCAGGGGAGCCAGGAAGGCTGGGCTTGGCTAGACCAGTCTCCTTCCCCACATAGTGTCCAGACCTCTCTCTAGCAATAGGTCAGCTTTAGGCCAGGCACAGTGGCTCACGCCTGCAATCCCAGCACTTCGGGAGGCCGAGGTGGGTGGATCACAAGGTCAAGAGATCGAGACCATCCTGGCCAACATGGTGAAACCCCGACTCCACTAAAAATACAAAAATTAGCTGTGTGTGGTGACGCGTGCCTGTAGTCCCAGCCACTCAGGAGGCTGAGGCAGGAGAATCACTTGAACCCAGGAGGCGGAGGTTGCTGGGAGCCAAGATTGCGCCATTGCACTCCAGCCTGGGCAACAAGAGCAAAACTCCGTCTCAAAAAAAAAAAAAAAAAAACATAGTTCAGCTTCTTCTGTGGCTGCGTAGGGCTGTGAGAAACAAAGTGGAAGCTGCCAGGCCTTTCAACACCTGGGTCTGAAAACTGGCACAGTGTCACTTCTACAGTGTTCTATTTGTCAAAGAAGTCATGAGAAAAGTGAACAGAGACTCCGCCACTCATTAAAAGTGTCAAGGAATTTCAGCCGTCTTTAACCTGCCCCAGGGGTATTGGAGGGAAAATGTCCAGAATTAGAGCTTAACGCTGTCCTTGGGCAATATTCAAAGGGTCTTAGAGCAGTGAATTCCCTATGTAAGTGATTTTTCAATTGTGATTTCCAACTCCTTGCAAAATGATTATTCTAAGTAGTACTTTCTCCAGTGCTTTGTGGGAGGATCACCTGAGCCCAGGAGTTTGAGGCTGCAGTGAATGATGATCGCCCCACTGCACTCAGCCTGGGTGACAGTGAAGTCCTGTGTTAAAAACAAAACAAAAAGCCAAATGAACAAACAAAAATCACAGCTCTTTCATTTGGCAGCAATTGGATAGAAATTGAATTCCAAAATACAACCTGTGAAAAGGAACCCTGTGCTTGATGTCCTCATATTCTTTTCCATTTGAAAAAAATAGCTTAGGTAGATATTCTCTTGTCTTTGAATATTGCTTCCTTAAGTATGTTAAGAATGCTCATAAAATTCACTGGAAAAAAATTCCGTTTCTAGATGTGCGCATTGGGTCCAAGCTAAAATGTTTTTGGTTCACTTACTGTGCCAATTGCCTTTAAACTGAGGCCAGTTTTTCATTCTGGGTACAAAGGAAAAGGAACTCACCCATAATTGGTAGCTTTCCCACCCAGAGTTGGAAGGGCCCCTGATGTATTACTGTTTAATCAACTGCATTGCCAAGGCATGAAATGGTGAATTAGACTCAAGTTTCAATTTAACGTCGCTACTTCCTCCCTGTCTCTTTCCTTTTGACATTCTTCCAATGTTTGTGCCTATAATACAGCCCGGATGTGTGTGTGTCTCTGAGAATTTCCTTTTCTAAAAATTTTTGCATAAGTCTGGCCTAGAAAGAAACTTTTCAGATAAAGTAATCAAAGCAGATAAAATGTCACATTTCTATTCTGCATCATAAACTTCACTGGGCGCTTAAGTCAGAGGTCCTTGCTTCAGACGCCTGACTCCAGAATATTGTCCTCTAGACATGTGCTGGACCTCAGGGCCCCAGCAGAGCCATGAATTAATAATATGGAGAAAGGATTCTTCTCCTTATGGTAACTTCCTAATAGCTTTAAGTGTTTTTAGACCATTAAATTCTTAACAACAACAACAAAAATGGGGTGGGGGAAGTAGAGGAGAAAGAAGAAACAAAGAAAGTAACTTTTAGCCAAAAATGTTAAGATCCATTGCAGTTTGCAAATAAATCAGGATAAATCATCTCTGAAGTGAGAGTGTAAAGTCAAAGCAAAATATATCACTTGGCTTGCAAAAATTGGGGGAACATACAGCATTTCAGCAACATATCTATCGCAAAAGCAAGGCTACCTTGGAGTGTGTGTGTGTGTCTCGGTTTCTTTAGGTTTCTGCAAAGGAGCAATCAGATCTGGATGGGGTTAACCACTGGTTTTCTGGGTGAGCAACAAATCAGCAAGGAGTAATTTAAGTTCTGTGCATTTCTCCCCAAAACATGAATTCTGTAATGATTACCACAATCATTATCATGTGTCTAAGTGGCACGGAGACTGTATTCGGATCGCAAGATGTGCAATGCGCATGGAATGGAGTGATGACAACCTCAGAGGTGATGTGGAAACTGAGCTGCCTCAACACTTGCCCAGCAACCAGCAGGCGAAGAAATCCAGATTTGAATCAGACTCACACAATTCTCCTGATCAGAACAGTAAAAGTTCTAACGCGCACCATCACCCACTTCTTCTCTCCTACTCTGACATCGGTTTGCACTTTCAAATAAAAACAGTTAACCTTTGCATAGTAATCTAAGCATCTCACCTGTATTAATTCCTTTAATCATTGCAATAGTCTATTGCAATGATTATTCATATCTTAGAAATGAGGAAACTGGACTTCAAGTCATTCAGGAAATGATCCAAGCTGACACAGCTGTAAATGGTGCAGGTGGTAGCCAGCCAACAAAAGGCTCTTCAATCATCTTTACGTCCTCATATCTATGTCCTTGTATTGTCCCATCACACCCTGTAACAGGTTTGGTTCATGTGACCAATAGAATGTGGCAGAAGTGATGTGGAAAGGTCCACATGGCATGGAACGGAGGTGTCTTACTAACAGCCAGCCCCACCTGCCCACCATGTGAGTACTACACCTTGGAAGCCGATCCTCCAGCCCCGGTTGGGCTTTCAGAAGACCACAGCCCTGAACAACATCTTGACTGCAGCCTCAGGAGTGACCAGGAAAAATAGCATTTATAATGCTTAATGTGACCTCATGGCACTAAGTTCTGGGCATTTATTACATAGCAATAGATAATAAATACAGTGTCTCTGGGATTCCAACTTGAATGGATTAAGAGCAGTATGCACACTCTTGACTACTGTGCTAAATGACCTCCCTTATACTAAACCTTATGGGAGTTGTATTTGGCCTTTCTTTAATCCCCAATCTCCTTAGATGTGATCTTTCATTAGCAGGAAAAAGAAAATGGCACATACTGAGGATGAGAAATTGAGGGAGAGGATGGTGACTGTCCACACCTCCCTTTCCCTGCTAGGCAATTATATTTGATGAAGAAGCAATGTTAGGCATCCAAGATTGTCACTGCCCCTTAGGAGCTTATGATCTAACTAGAGAGACAAAGTCTTCATCAATCTAAAAGGTAACCAAGACTTGATGTGTGAGTGTTTAAGGAGTGGCACCAGCACATGTAGTAAGCAAGGAGAGCTCCATGACCACTAAGGCAGCCTGGGCTTGGGGGAAAGTGGGGTTCTGATATGGTTTGGCTCTATGTCCCCACTCAAATCTCAGCTCAAAGTATAATCCCCACATATCAAATTGCAGGAGGGGCCTGCAGGGAGGTGATTGGTTCATGGGGGTGGATTTCCCTTTGCTGTTCAAGAAATGGTGAGTTCTCACAAATTCTGATGGTTTAAAGGAGTGTGGCACTTCCCCCTTCACTCTCTCTACTGCTTGGCCATGATAAGATGTGTTTGCTTCCTCTTTGCCTTCCACCATGACTGTAAGTTTCCTGAGGCCTCCCAGTCATGCTTCCTGAACAGCCTGTGGATCTGTGAGTCAATTAAACCTCTTTTCTTCATAAATTACTCAGTCTCAGGAAGTTCTTTGTAGCAGTGTGAAAATGGACTAATACAGCTTCCATTGAGCATGAAAACAGAATGAGATTTAACTGGCACCAGCAGGAGAGAGAGCAGAGAAAGCAATGGTGGTGTGGTACTGATGGATTGTGGGACATGCAAGTGAAGCTCAGAGTAGGTATATGCCAGGACTGTGGTATTGCTATTCAGGGACCACTGTTTCTGGATCACTGGGTTCCTGGGGCAATTCAGGGGAAGCAAGACCATGGCTCAGTATGGTGGAGACCACAGGCTCTGTAGCCAACAGCCAGGTCTTCCCTGTACCAGTACCTCCAGTTCCTGGCCATGTGACCTTGTGAACAGTCACAGTCACTTCGCTTCTTGAGCTCCCAGTTTCCTCATCTATAAACTACCTTCCTTGCCAGGCTGTCATGAGGAATTTTTATTTATTAACAAAGATGCGTGGAGCATCAACTATTTTTCCAGCATTGTTCTAGGCTCTTGGGATATATCCGCAAACAAAAACAGACCAGGCCAGGAGTGGTGGCTCATGCCTGTAATCCCAGCACTTTTGGAGGCCGAGGCAGGCAGATAACTGACATCAAGAGTTCAAGACCAACCTGGCCAACATGGAGAAACTCTATCTCTACTCAAATCAGCCAGGCATGGTGGTATGCACCTGTAATCCCAGCTACTTGGGAGGCTGAGGCAAGACAATCACTTGAACCCAGGAGGTGGAGGTTGCAGTGAGCTGAGATCATACCACTGTGCTCCAGCCTGGGTGACAGAGTGAGATTCCGTCTAAAAAACAAACAAAACAAAACAAAACAATAACCCTATGGCTCTCCAAGTGCTGACATGACTTAAAACATGGAAAGCACTTAGCCCAGTACCTGGAACAAAATGAACACTCAATGCATTTAATAAATCTTAGCTGTTATTAAGACCAAAGGGAGATTGGGGCTGGGTGGCGGGGAATGGTCATCATAACGTATTTTCTAAATGAGTTAAATTATCAGTTTGTTGCTTGAGTCACTCAATAAAAGGAATAAACTAAACTGCTAGATCTTTTTCCCAGGGACTATTCTGCCTCCTGACAAAGTAGAGGCAGAGAAGTCTTAGCAGTGAGACACTCAGAGGGTAACTAGAAACAAAGAAGTCCCAACAGCCCCAGAGAGCCATGTGGGACGCTTTGTCATCTGAAGCACACAGGGAGAAACACTATCATTTTAGCAAATTACTGTTTTGTTTTTATTTAAAGAGAAAACCCTGTGTTTTCCTGGCTGTGAATGAATCGCAGATACTAAACGGAACCAGATTTCCCAAGTTCCATTATCTTTTCACTCAATAGCTTTGCCCCAAATAGAGCTCTTCGCTTTTATGTGAATGTCTGCCAAGTTTTAAAACTCTTCTTTCTAAGAAATCTCACTCTAGAGGATATAGCATCTCCATTCTAGTCCAAAAGAGAGAAAGCATGTATTTGAGAGACAGAGAAAGCTGGGTGGGGGCCAAGTGGTAGAGCTGATTTCCTATAAAGTGAGGCTTCTGTGCAAATGCAGGATTACCTTTGCATTTATATAGATTGGAGTTAACCATACATTATGTCCTCTGAATATGAATTTTGATCTGGGAATCTTGAACCTGGTATGTTCCTTAAAATACTTCTTTTGTCCTTCCCTTCCCACCCCCTGCCTCCTTCTCTCCCTCCTTTCCTCCCTCCCTGCTTTCCTCTTTCCCTGCTTTCCTCCCTTCCTCCCTCCCTTCCTTCCTCCTTCCTTCTTTCCTTCCTTCTTTTCTTTCTTCCTTCTCTCCTGTCTTCCTTCCTTAATGAAAGCAGTCATTCTCCCTGCTCACCTCACCCCTGCAAATCTTCTCAACTGTAAGGACAGAGTAAAAATGTAGCCAGAAATTGAAAAGGTTTGGCCAAGAACATTATTGCAAAAAGTCACAGAAATATTTTCACTTGCATATCTGTGTGAAGTTCAGGGACCCACACAAACATTTTCCTCCTTGTGTATTTCTGGATCAAGAAATGTATCTGTGAAATAGAATAGAACATAGAACTGAAAACATGACACACAGATATAAGGTTAGTTTCTTCCCCATGGCACCTTAAAGTCATTGTAGTGGGAGAAAGCAGAGAAGGAGGAAGAAGAGGAGAAGCAAGCCACCTTCTCAATGACGTCAACAGTGGGAGAAGGTCTGATTAGCAACCCAGCTCCATTAGCTTTGTCATCATAAAGCATCTGAATTATACCTATGGCAGAGGAAGTCATCACAGGGGTAGGACTCTGCAAGGGCGCTACAGCTGCTCCAGCAGATGGCTCTAGACTGGTCTTGTCACCAACTGATAGGTCTTCCCTGGGCCCAGGGGGTCATAAAATAAATGCCTTGAATTCTTTACCCTGTTCTACTTTTCCAGGGCTGTGTGATGGTAAAACATCTGCAGTGTTTTAAGGCAAGAGATTCCCTCTTAGAGCCCCACAAATTACAAACATAGCTAAGCAATTTACCAACTTTAACTCTTCCCAACAAGCCCCCAAGGCTGGTGTTATCTCAGTTTTGCAAATGAGGAGGCTGTCTCCCAGAGGTTAAGTGCATTGCTCAGGGTCACACATTTTGTTGGTACTTAATCAAGATCGGAAGCCAACCTTATCTGTTCTAAAGCCCACAGTCCTTTTCTTCACCACCTCTCACAGTCTTCATGGTAGTGAAGAGTGTATGACCCATCATGCCACCAACTTCACTTTGTGCTAACTTTAGTTGAGTGGTTCTGTATGCAGGGTTTTCTACAACAACCCGATGAGGCCTCAATTCCAAATATGGTCCTCATTTTAAACAGAAGTCCTTATCGGGCACAGTGGCTCATGCCTATAATCCCTCTGCTTTGGGAGGCCTCCTCGAGAGGATTGCTTGAGGCCAGAAGTTTTGAGACCATCCTGGGAAGCATAGCGAGACCCCATTTCCACAAAAAATAAACAGAAAAATTAGCTGGGCACCTGCAGTCCCAGTTACTTGGGAGGCTAAGGCAGGAGGATCATTTGAGCTCAGAAGTTCAAGGCTGCAGTGAGCTATGATCACATTACTGCACTCCAGCCTAGGAGACAGAACAAGACCTTGCCTCTAAAATTTAAAAAAGATAAGTCAGGTCAGGCATGGTGGCTCACACCTGTAATCCCAGCAATTTGGGAAACTAAGGCAGGCAGATCACCTGAGGTCGGGAGTTCGAGACCAGCCTGTCCAACACAGAGAAACCCCATCTCTACTAAAAATACAAAATTAGCCGGGCATGGTGGTGCATGCCTGTAATCCCAGCTACTCAGGAGGGTGAGGCAGGAGAATCGCTTGAACCCAGGAGGCGGAGGTTGCAGTGAGCCAAGATCACACCATTGCACTCCAGCCTGGGCAACAAAAACAAAACTGTCTCAGCAACAACAAAAAAGATAAGTCCTACTACTTTTAGGTGGTGGATGCCTTCCTACTCATTCTGAATCCATGCTTGAGCAACTGCACCATGATGGTGAACAATAACTTTGGCTTCCAAAGTGTTACTGCCACAGACCAGAGAATTTAGATTTGGAGCTGAGCTTTGCCTCTAATCACAGGGGCTAGTAGCGCAGATTCACTCGCCCAGTTATCTTTAGACAACTCCCCAGACTGCATTTCCTTCAACAAACAAGGCTTCAAGGCAAACTTGTGTCCTCTCAGTTTATGGGAACTTGTGAAGGAAGAGCTTGCCAGTTGAAAATTAAACATCCATATATAGTGGACTTTAAATTTTTTTGTTTGTTTGTTCTGAGACAGGGTCTGGCTGTGTCACCCAGGCTAGAGTGCAATGGCGCAATCTTGGCTCACTGCAACCTAACTTTTGTATTGTTGGCCAGGCTGGTTGTGAATGCCTGGCCTCAAGTGATCTGTCCACCTCAGCCTCCCGAAGTGCTAGGATTACGGGCATGAGCCACCGTGCCTGGCCTAGACTTTAAATTTTTTAAAAAAATTGTTTCTTTTTGCATTGAATTGCTTTTTTTTTTTTTCCTGGAGACAAGGTCTCACTCTGTCACACAGGCTGGAGTGCAGTGGTATAAGCAGATCTCACTGCAACCTCCACTTCCCAGGCTCAGGGGAATCTCCAGCCTCAGCCTCCCAAGTAGGTGGGACTACAGGCACATGCCGTCAAGCCTGGCTACATTTTGTATTTTTAGTAGAGATGGGGTTTGGCCGTGTTGCCCAGACTGGTCTTGAACTCCTGAACTCGAAGCCATCTGCCAACCAGAGTGCTGGGATTATAGGCATGAGCCACCGTGCCCGGCCTAATTTCCCTTTTTGATCCTAAGAGCTGCTCTTGTTCCTGTACAGTTCCATGCTGGTCCTCCAGTCTTCCCTTTGATTCTGTGAGCTCCTCAATATTCTTTTAACAAGTAATGACTTTTCTAAGCCAGAGTCCGTTTCTGTTGCTTACAAACTGAGAGCCTTGATGTTCTCTATATTGAATATATAAATATAAATTATTATTTTATATTTACCCAGAATTCATTTAAGTATAAAATTAAATAATCTAAGTCCCATGATTTTTATGGGAAATAAAAAGACAGGACAGGAAACCACAAGAGTCTTGCTATTTTGCTTCTGTTTGTTTATATAATGTAACTTGAGTATATAGAACTGTACATTTCTTCATCTGCCCACACTTTTAATATTTTCTGTTATAGCCATCCCTTATGTTTATCATGCCTGTCCACTAAATCTTTGTCTAGAAATAAATATACAACTACTATGTTAAGAAGGTCTGTGCAGATTCAACTCTATCTCCTACACGTTCCTTATGTTCATAGTTGGACAAAAATACGAATTTGCATATTACTCTTGTGTGAAATTCTCCTGAATTGAAGAAAGATTGCATTGTATTTAATACTTTGTTAGTAATCTATTGCCACAAAAATGTTGGGTAACAAACACTCTAAAATCCAGTGGTGTAAAATAATAAGCACTTGTTTAGCCCATGAGTCTATGGTCAGCTGGGCACTTTTACAGAGCATGACTGGGCTTACCCAAATAATGACAGTCACCCCAAATTGGCCCAGCATCTCTGCTGATCTTGGCTGGGTTAATTCATATGTCTGGGAGGAGGAAGCTGGATGCCAGCTAGTCTAGGATGGCCTCAGCTGAGACAACTTGGGTGACTGGTCTCATTTTCCAGCATGGATATGTTCTCATGTTTAAGAGGAAGGAAACAGAACTGTGCAGGCACCTTTTCAAGAATCTGCTTCCTTCAAGTCGGCTAACTCATCTCTTCAGCCAAAATCACATGCCTGAACCCAGAACCCAACCCTAGAGAACTACGTTCTATCTCTTGATGAGAAAAGCTGCAAAGCACACTGCAAAGGGCATAGACACAGGATGAATTGGGCCATTCATTCATCTAACCACAAATAGAGAATAATATTTTGTAGCTGGACACGATGGTTCACGCCTGAAATCTGAGCATTTTGGGAAGCCAAGGTGAGAGGATCATTTGAGACCAGGAGTTCAAGACCAGCTTGGGCAACATAGTGAGACCTCATCTCTAAAAAAATTTTTTAATTAAATAAAAATTTTAAAAGAATATAGTCTTTTGCATTCTTTATCTTTAAATAATTTGAAAAAGTAGTAGGCAGCCATACTCTTTGTATATAAACAAAACATTTTTACTCTTTGCAAAACTTAAGCTTTAGCAATATTAAATTTAGTGTCTACCATGTACTCAGCAGTATAAAAAGGACTACAGATGATCCTGAAAAGGCAGAATGCAGAGAAATAAATAATACTATAATAATAGTATAAATAAATAATACTCTTTGAATGTGACATTGCTTCCAATTTCATCAAGTTAACAAAAACATAGTTTATATGAAGCTGTTCTGTTCTTTCAAGTAAGGCTCTAAAGTCATAAGCAATTCAAATATCTCACAAAGGCCAATGTGACAGCTTGGCATTTATTATTGCTCCCAGACAGACCATGTCTCGGGAAAATGCCACCAGAGAACCCCCAGGTGGTGGGTGCTGCTGCTGAGCCCCATTATGGAGGCAGAGAGCGGCAGCTTAAGCAGTGTTTTTGGTGCTTAGACAAGCTCTTCTGCTTCCTCAGACAAACAGGTCACTTATAGACCTCATTCCTCATGAGCACACACTGCCCTGGAGACCTTCAGATGCGACATGCAGATAAAGGACACAGGTGGCCCTATATGCTTCCTATGCAACCAGGCAGACCCTAAAACACAACACAGGCTGAGGCTCAGGGCCAGTGTCAAAATGGGGCTCAGACATGAGTGTGTGTGTGTGCACACGCATGCACACACCTCTGCAGTGGGGGTTAGAGAAAATAGAAAATTAAAAGAAGAGAGATAAAATATTTAAACTATTTTTGACAGCAAAAAGAATTGAGCCGCCACATTCACCATTTTTAAGTCCCAAGAAAACATTCTTTCTAAGCTACTTGGCGAGTGACAGTGGTGTTAGGACAGGGGATTTGTCTTAAATGCATGACAAAAAAAAAAAAAAAAAAAAACGACAATAGTGGAAAATGACATCTTTCAAAAGCAGTGAGGCCCCCTGAACACATTGTTTTATGACAGTTATTCATTTGCAGGGCTTCACAAAAGCAATCAAAGGCTTGTTTTTCCTTTAAGTAGACCATACACATTGAACGTTACATATAGTAATTTTTCAATAGAATACGCAATTTTACTACTAAAAAAAGTCAGATTACTAATTTAAAAACAGCAGTTTACACTTTAGGGATTTCCAAAGACCTCAGTATTTTTGCACCCTAACAAAAGATGCATTTCCTAAACTATGTGAGCGGCCCTTCAGAGTCACCAGTTTGTTTTTCTGTAGTTTTTGCTGTATGAAGTAATGGAATGACAACTGAATTCAGTCTAAAGATTGAGGCTGTCAGGTCTGCTGTGCCCTTTTTAGGGGTTCCCTGTTTCCTCTCTGGAACTAGGTTCCTCTGTATAACTCCTGCATGCAAGTTTTTCTTTGCTAATACCCTAGCAGTTTGTACCAGAAAGTTTTCAGAGTGAACCACATATAATTAAGTGTATTTTTTCCAACATACAATGTTGCAACAAAGAGACCAGTAGTGGAAACATTTTCCTCAAACCATTTAACAGCCTCCAGGGAGGTAGGATTTCCTTTCAAAGTAAGCTATATTTCACTTCATAGAATGTTTTTATTACCCAAATTGGACTAAGTAATTTGACTATTTTGGAACTGATTCTTCCATTGTCTCAATAACAATTAGCTAATGAAACATTGCATGGTAATATGGTAACTTGAAAAGATGCAGGTAAGCGTTCCTGTAATCGTTTGCTATAAAGACATCTTGCCTTTCCCAATTACCCTTTGACTACTCAAAGTGTGATCACTACATTGAAATTGATCCTAAAACTTGACATATTTACCAGCTTGCAAGTATACAGCGATGTTCACTGTAATGAAACGGGACAGCAATGATGTTTTTACACTGCTTCATGAGTGCATTCTGAAACATCATTCACATAGGAACAGAATGCAAGCAGCACTAAAACGCCAACAGTGTGTTTCTTTCTCATTGAATCTATAAACAATGAAGTTGAGCACATTTTCTTTAAGTTCTCAGCTTTGTCTCCATTCTTTTTTATTGCAACCATTATCCATGTGAAATATTTACTAGGCCAGGCGCAGTGGTTCACACCTGCAATCCCAACACTTTGGGAGGCTGAAGCAGGTGGATCACCTGAGGTCAGGAGTTCAAGACCAGCCTGACCAACATGGAGAAACCCCATCTCTACTAAAAATATAAAATTAGCCGTGTGTGGTGGCATGTGCCTGTAATCCCAGCTACTTGGGAGTCTGAGACAAGAGAATTGCTTGATCCTGGGAGGCAGAGGTTGCAGTGAGCCAAGATTGCACCCTTACTCCAGCCGGGACAAGAAAAGCGAAACTCCATCTCAATAATAATAATAATAATAATAATAATAAATATTTACTATCACTGCTTGGTGCAAAATATTAAACTAACAAGAACTGAAAGCCATTGACTCTGCTGCTAGGAAGCATACAATATCACTAAGGAAATAAGTTGTGAACACAAAAACATAACTATCGCTATGTACCAAACGTGGTCCACCGTAGAGTCGGATTCATAGTCTTGATTCTGTATTCTCTGGATTGCAGTGATCAGGGTCAGCTGGCCAGATCATCTAGGAAGAGGCCATTTGTGCTGAGATATGGGTAGAATGTAAATGGGATCAGGATATGCCAAGAAAGGGAATGAAACATGTCATGATCATTTATAATTTTCACAAAAGACAAATGTGCATTTCTAATTCCAAGTGCAATTACAGCCGTTATTTTTTTCTTTTCACACTTCCCGTCTATTATCTTCCTTTCCTAAATGTCTGTTTCTCTTGAATTTTGTCTTCACACACTTTTCTGCTATCCTATCTTTGTACTTGGGCACTAACTTGAGTTGTGGCTACACCAACCTGCCCCACTTTTCAACACTAGAAATAGTCATTAGCTGCTGTTTTTCCAGAAATGAAAATCCTGACAGAAAGACAATAATGTGCCCATAAGAATCTTGTTTGTGGGCACCTCCTATAAATACATGCTATTTGCTATTAATAAAAGAAACATCAATAAATAGCTTCATGAATGACCATTTATCTGGGAGAGTCATCCGTTTCTTTACTGTCCCAGAGGCGTGACTTCAGTGAAGAACTTACATCATTTTGCTTAAAGCTCTAGGTGCTAACCATGCAAAGATGGTGCCAGTACATCTGGTAGATGGACTGACGCCACTTTCTGTGGTCAGCTTGGCCACAGTGAACAAGGAATCTGTGCTGCTATTACATTGCCTCGAGCTGTAAGAATGTTCTTTCTTTTAAAGTTAGGGCTATTTTTAATCCTTTATTTATTCATTTTGTTGTTGTTATTATACTGGTTGAGTATTGCCTATCTGAGATTCTTGTGACCAGAGTGTTTGGATTTTGTGTTTTGGGGATATTAGAATATTTGGGATTATTAGAATTAGATAATTTGGGATAATTAGAATATTTTGGGATATTAGAATATTTGCCTTGTACTTATCAGTTGAGCATCTCCCTCATGTGAAAATTCAAAATTCAAAATGCTCCAATGAGCATTTCCTTTGAGTATCATGTTGATGCTCAAAAAGTTTTGGGTTTGGGAGCATTTCAGATTTTCAAATTAGAAATACTCAACATGTGTCATTTATTTTTTTAATTGACACATAGTAACTATACATATTGATGGAGTACAGTGTGGTGTTTCAATACCTGAATACATTGCATAATAATCAAGTCAGGGTATTTGGCATGTCCATCCCTTCATATATTTATCAGTTCTTTGTGGACAGAACATTCAAAATCCTCTCTTCTAGCTATTTGAATATAATACAATACAATATTGTGAATCATAGTCACCCTACTGTACAATAGAATGCCAGAATTGATTCCTTCAGTCTAACTGTAACTTTGTATGCATTCATTCATCTCTCCTATCCTCACCTCTCCGCTACCCTCCCCACCCTCTGGTAACCACTATCCTACTCTCTTCTATGAGATCAACTTCTTTACATTCCATGTATGAGTAAGCACATGTGGTATTCATCTTTCTGTGGCTTATTTTACTTAACATAATGTCTTCCAGGTTCATCCATGTTGCCACAAATGACTGAATTTTATTCTTTCTTATGACTGAATAGTATTTCACTGTGTGTACGTACCGTATTTTTTTAATCCATTCATTGTTGATGGGCACTTAGATTGATTTCATGTTTTGCCTGTCGAGAATAGTGCTGCAATGAACACAAGAGTGCAGGTGTCTCTTCAATATTACCCATGTCATTTCCTTTGGATATATACCCAGAAGCAGGATTGCTGGATAATATGGTAATTATACTTTTAATTTTTTGAGGATTTTTTTTCCTTAATGGTTGTACTAATTTAAATTCTCACCAATAGTATATAAGTGTGCCCCTTTCTCCATGCCAGCCTTTGTTATTTTTTGTCTTTTTGATAATAGTCATTCCAACTGAGGTGAATTGAGATCTCATTTGTGGTTCTTATTTGCATTTCTTTGATGATTCGTGAAGCTGATCATTTCTTATGTAACTGTTGGCCAATTTGTACATCTTCTTTCAAGAAATGTCTATTTGGGTCTTTTGCCATTTTTTACTTTTTTTTTTGGTTGGGTTTTTGTTTTTGTTTTTTTTTTTTTTTTTTTTTTGTTATTTTAGTGTTTTTTTTTTTTTTTTTTTTTTTTTTTTTTTGCCATGAAGTTTTTTGAGTTCCTTATAT
>CAUYLG010045346.1:0-53308 GCA_963573385.1 Cacajao melanocephalus | reverse complement strand
GGTGAGAGAGGGCATCCTTGTCTCGTGCCAGATTTCAAAGGGAATGCTTCCAGTTTTTGCCTGTTCAGTATGAAATTGGCTGTAGGTTTGTCGTAAATAGCTATATTATTTTGAGATATGTTGTGTCAGTACCTAGTTTATTAAGACTTTTTAGCATAAAGGGCTGTTGAATTTTGTTGAAGGCCTTCTCTGCATCTATTAAGATGATCATGTGGTTTTTGCCTTTGGTTCTAAATTACACCTTCTAATGGGAGAAGAGATGCAGGTTCGTCTTAGAAATTGTAGAAAATTCTGGTAAGCAAAAAGTAGTACACTTCGCTGAGATGCCATTGTTTGCACTTCATGTATATTGTTCCAGGCTTTTCCTTTGTCTATGCATGCATATATGATTTTCATACAACATTAGCATCCTACTGTATATTCAGCACCATAAACTGCTTTTATTCCCCATGTAATATGCAGCAAATATTTTAAATATGCTTCTGCATTTTTTGATAGTTGCATGATATTTTATTCTGTGGATCTACCAGTTAAACTACTGTTACTCACTCTTTAGGATATTTTCAATTTTTTACTCAATTACAAACAATGTTCTGGTACATCTAAAGACCACAAACATTTCTTAGATTTGCCAGTATAAAATACCTAATTCAATTTTGTCCATTCTTAAAACATGCCTTTCTGAGCCGATTTTGTTATTTATTTGATGGTCATGTTTGGAACTCCTGTGTGTGACTGAAGAAAACAAGTATAGTCCTCTGAAAATAACTGGCATTTCAGACTTTTCCATGAATCTAAGACAGCATTTTCCTTATTTGATCTGAACTAGAGAGTTTTGATAATGTCCTCAGGAAATTTTGCTCCAAGGCCGCCTTCTCCTCAACTAGAGCAACCTGTAATTCAGGACTAGTGAGGTTACCAGGAAGTCAGTCATCCTCACCATTGTGTCATTTGAATGAAAGAAAGGCTGGAGCACAGGGAGTGGGAAGATGAGGAGGAAGCCAGAGTTAGATATCTATCCCACTGATTGAAGGTCACCACTATTTCCGTCTTTCATAGCTATGGAAACTTGAGATCCCACATTTTCTAAGTTAGTTATCAAATATTGCCTCCAGTTGCCCAGTGAAACATCTTAGAAATTCTAGTATTTGGACATCAAAACTAGCATGTTTCTGTTTTATGCCCCTAAAAATGACACCAAAATCCTTTATGACATGGTTGGCAGTTTTAGGGTTATAAAATATGGCGACCATATTTATCGATCTTAGGAAAAGAAATAAAAGAGATGACTTAATTATTCATTTTTGCAATAAATGTTTGGAGAATGAAAATTTACTATGTATCTGGCACTGTGTTAGGGCCTGGGCTTACAAAGACGAGTGACAAGTCCTTAGGTTGCTGTTGGTATGGTAAACACGTATATGTTTAATGTCTACAATGCTTTGTGGCTATTTGTTGCTGTGTAAAAGATACATGTTCAAGATGTACAGGAACCCAGAGGAAGGAAATGCAAAGGTTTTTACAGAGAAAACTCTTTAGCAGGTTGATAAGTGGTTAGGCATTCCCCAGGGAGACTAGGGGTACATGATGAGTTTCATTCAATATGTGCAAAGAACAGAGTATATTCTAGGAATTTCCAGCAAACAAGAATTGAAAGATTGTTTTAAAACATTTGGAGTAAGTATTGGTTTGAATTTTTTGTTGGTGATGGTGGTAGTGTTTACTAATTGTTTTTATTTTTCTATATTTCTGAGTCTTTAAAAAATCTCCATTGTTTATTCCTTTTTAGGAAATTACTAAACCAGGTGATCCTGAAAGATCAGATGAAATGGATATGGCTTACTAAGGAGTTTTTGTAATTACTTCTTGTCTCAGTGACATACTATTTTCCTGCCTTGGATTTAACTGCTTAGAAATTATGGGAGATTGGAAGAAAGAATAGATAAAGAATATAGAGTTCAAATTATCTGCTAAATTTTTTGTGCTGTTAGTAATTAATACTCCAAAATACGATAAAGATCACTGAGCACATTTTTTGGTTTTAGCATTGGAAAAGCCTTGGGCTGTACATTCCAAGATTTCAAACAAAGTAGATTTATAGTGGAAAAGAACGAGAGGTTTAGACTAAATAGAAATGTTGTAAGAGAGCCATAATTATCTTATTTAAATATTTTCCACATTAAATAAGGCATGTAGTACTGTTATGCTACTGCCATTGTTTTCTTAATAAATGAGTTTGCATCCATGATGGTTTTTTTTAATTCTCCATGGAGTTCCACTTGATAGCCAATATGAATATTTGAAGAAAACAATCTATTGGAGACAAGATTTGAATTAAACTTTCTCAAAGTATAATGAATCCTTTATTGATTTTGAACTTGTTTTATAAGAAAGGAATTTTTGTTTATGTTTTAGAAGGCTAATTGATAGAAGTCTGGAGAGCAATAATTGGGGTGAATTTCTAAGATGGTTGTAAGATTGTTCACTTTGTAAATATTTCTTGAGCACTTACTATGGACCCTATGGACCTGACATTGAACTGAATTAACTTTCTCTCTAGTTCCTAATGGGCATGTGAAGCTGCTGGCTTCATGGAGTTTACATTATAGTGAGAGGAAATACACTAAAACAATGAAAGGTAGTTAGTAGTTGGTAAAATCACTGCCAGTTACCAAAAATGTTAGGAAGGAAATAAACAATGGGCTGATAACTTGAACCACAGAGAAGCACTTGCTTTGGGTGGAGCAGCCAGAGAGAATCATCATGGGCAAGGGGAAGCATGTGCATGCACTTGAGGAATTGAAAGGAGGCTGGTGAGTGAAAGGATGAATAGCATCAGACAAGCGTGGAGAGCTAGGCAGGCGGCGGACCACATGAGGTCTCATAGGCCAAGGTCAGAAGTCCGGATTTTATTCCATTGCAACGAGAAGACACTAAAGGGTTTTACACAAGGCCTAACCTGAACTGATTTCCTTTTTAAGACCATTCTTTCCCTGTGGAGAATGGAAGCAGGGAGACCAAGTAGGAGAATGTTATGTTAGTCTAGGTAAGAGATATTGGTGGCTAGGCTGAGGGGTAGCAATAAGGATGGAGAGGAAAAGATGGTTTTGAGAAATCAGCAAGACTTGAGGGAGGGCACACTAAGGGAAAGGAGAGAGAAATCAGAATTAACTGGTTTTTGTCAATGAAGTTTACTGATGAGTAAACTTGGGAATGAAGTGACATTGAATTAGATGGGAAAGTTCGCAGGGACAGAAATAGAGAAGAGTTTGAGTTTTGTTTAGGACCTATCTTTAATATACTTGTGAGGATTCTAAAGGGAGCTGTCAGTTGGACATATAAGTTCAAAGCTAAAGAAATCTGAATGCAGCTAAAATTATATTTGAGATAACCACACCTTCCATCAATATGTTGGCTTTAATTTTAAAAAGCATTTGGAGTATAATTGATAATACTGAAACTCTCTATCTGTAGCATATATCCTCTGTTCATCAGTGACTAATTTTAGAGCACACACCAGTTGTGCAAATGAATGAAGTCCTCTTAGTTGTACTTCTTATCAAAATCCCAATGGTGTTTTTTATAGACATAGAAAAATACTTAAATTCATATGGAACCACAAAGGAGCCCAAATAGCCAAATCAATCTTCGGAAAGAAGAACAAAGTTGAAGGCATCACACTTCCTAATTTCAAAATATACTACAAGCCACAGTAATCAAAAGAGTACGGTACTCTCATAAAAATAGACACATAGACCAATGAAATAGAATAGAGGACCCAGAAATGAACTCATGCATATACAGTCAATTGATCTTAAACAGGTGTGTTAAGAATACACAATAGGGAAATATAGTATCTTCAACAAATGGTGTTGGGAAACTGGATATCCATATGTGAAAGAATGAAACTAGACTTTCATACCACACACAAAACCAACTCAAAATGAATTAATGACTTAAAGATAATACCAGAAACTGAAACTCCTAGGAGAAAAGCTGGGGGAAAGTCTTCATGACGTTGGTTTTGGCAACGATTTCTTGGATATGACATCAGAATCACAGGCAACAAAAGCAAAAGTGGACAAGTAGGACTAGGACAATTTCAAACTCAAAAGCTTCCGTACAACAAAGTAAATGATCAACAGACTGAAAAGGCAACTCATGGAATGGGAGAAAATATTAACAAACTATATATCTGAAAGGGGTTAATATTCAAAATATATAGGGAACCCCAACAACTCAGTAGCCAAAGAGAAAATAAGGAGGCTGATTGAAGAATAGGCAAAGGACTTAAATAGATATTTCTCCAAAGAAGACATACATGAGCCTGGCCTTCCCATATCAAGTTCCTTTGAGAAACTGAAAATAGTGATGGTGAAGGAGCTGGTGGAGATACCTGTGGGCAGCAGGTGCCCAGTTTGGGCCAGTGAGTGAGGAGAAGCCTCACACACAGCATGTGGTATGTGGCTATCATTTGTTCTCTTGCCTGGGCCCTGCAAATGTTGGGGGTAGACTTTTCCTTTGGAATGCTAGTCCTTGAGGTTTGTCTCACCCCTTTCATCCAGCATCTAGACAGGGCCTGCACATGCACAGGTGTTTGTTAAATGAATGAATAATCCAGTATTCTTTGGTTTCTGTGGCCTGGGGAAACATGGGTATCTTGGGTTCTACAGACCTCACCATTTCCTTTTTACTGATGTAACAAGGCCTTGAAGACCCATCCCAGTCAATCGCCCATGGAGAGAGTCTATGTCAAAAGGATGTTGGGCCTTTCTGTGTGGTTCTACAGTTTGTGCAGCACACAAAGCTGCTCCACTGAAGGGCAGATAGAGGCTGATTTCCAGCCTCTTCTCAGCTGCCACACTCTGTATCTGCTGTTGAAAAGGGGCCTTTTTCTTTGCAGGGTTAAATCTGCCCAGAGGTGGTATCTTTTTCTCATTTTACTGTAAGGGCATAGGCTTTTGCTAAGTCAGAAAGGGTGCTTTTTTGTCATTCAAACGAAGGTGTCCTAGGCTTCCCAACCTCATGTGAGGGTAGGATATTGGGGTACCCTTGCTCCAAATTCTCCATGGCTGTGAAGTTCTTGGGAAACTTAAGCTGTAAGCACTCCAAGTGTCAGAAGACTTTGAGCAGTTGTTTCCCTGTACTTGCCTCTCTTCTCCCCTCGTATAGAAACCCCAGATAGGAAAAGTGTTGATCCAGGTTGCAGGGTTCCATGCTGATTCCCAGGGCTCTCAGGCCTCGCTGAGTCAGCACCTGCTGCTACCACACAGGTGGACTGGGCTATAGCTATTTTAACCTATTGCTCTGTTTCCAGAGCCTGTGCCTTCCTTCTGATAAGGCAAATTGAAATTACGTGTGTGAGACGGGATGGAGAAGGTGCTTTGCTTGAGTCAGGACATAGTCCTTTATATTCTGCTGAAAAATCTCAGAGGAGGGCTATCCAAGGGAAAATAACAAGCCTGGGCATGAGAGAACTTAGAATTCCAGGGGGACTTAGTGATATTAACACTAGGGAAAGGGCACTTTTTTTTTTCTATTGGATTGGTAATAATTACAACAATGTTAGATACTTCCCGGATTCCTTTCAGTTGGGCTGAATTTAAGAATTAATAGGTTTATTCTGTTCCTTGATGCTGAGAAAAGAGGGTACGTGTAATGCTAAGACATCCGCACAGTGGTGGGCGTGGAGGCAGCCTGCCAGGTGGGAGAGATTTGAAATACATTCCAAGACAAAAGATTTGGAACTGTTTTTTCCTGCTTTCAAAACCATAGGAATTGACAGAGTTTAATAATAAGATTACAGAGTTACTCCTGTGAATATAATATACCACTTAAAAGAAGTACATTCGGTCAGGCTAGACTGAATCTCATCAAACAGATAAGGGAAAGTCCAGAGTTAATTTTTCAATTAGGGACAAGGTTGCTTTGAAATTTCAGTGCTGTAGATATACCTGAAAAGAATATACTAAACTCAGACACACCTGAGTATGGTTTGAAGCCAAAGAACGGCATGCTCCAAACTAAGCCCAATCTCACGTTAAGAAGCCTTCATCATTTAGAGTGGCCACCACACAGGCTGTCCGTACTTTGTTTTTTGACTGATGTTAGGTTGAATTCTGATGGCATGAATGATGGGGGTTTGCCCCAGCATATTAACAGCCGACTTCAGCCCTTGAGCCAGTCTGGAAATAGGTGATAGTGAAGTCAGTGTAACCATCACAGAAAACAGATTAGAAGAAGGTACCCCACCAGATAAATGATGGGCATCTCTGGGTAAGTAGATAGATGGCCCCTTTTATTTTATTGTGATTTTTCTGTCTTTTTCTAATATTTCTAAAGTAGATATGAGTTATTTATAATGATTTTTAAAGTTATTCTGAAAGAGAATCTATTCAAAGAAACTGAAACTTTGTGAAATGAACCTGGAACAGAAAAAAAAAAAAAAAACTCTTACGGAAGTATTCAAAATACTAAATTGGTAGCCATCTTTAGTTTTTCATTTCAATTTGATGCTTGAACATGCATTGATTATCCAATGCTGAAGGGAGGAAGGAAGAAAACATTTATGAAGGATCTTCTTAATGTGTAAGGACTAAAAATGAGACATCCTTTCTGAACTCAAGGTAGCTTATGTAAGAATAACAGAAATACTCATATATGCATTAAACTTTCCATTTTTGAGTCTGTTCATGTGCCAGGCACTGTGATGGATAGAAAATGAATGGATGGATAGATGGATGGATAGATAGATAGATAGATAGATAGAGGTTATTGCCTTCAAGGGGCTGATAGTATAGTAGAAAGAGAAGAAATTTAAACTGAGCATTACAATATAGTCAGCAAGTGTCACAATAGAGGTTGTCCCAGAGCAAGCGAGCACAGAGAACAGACACTGCCCTTTGCCTCGGGAGGGGTAGGAGAGGATTCATAAGAGGAAGTCATGCCTGCGCTGCATCTTGGAGGACAAAGAGCACTTAGCCCGAGAGCGAAGAGGATGTGGCATGCCAGGCATTGAAGTGTGTACAAAGGTAAGATGCAGAGAGAACCACGCATTCTGAGAGCTGACAGTCATCCCATATGGCTGCAATTGTGTTGGGGGTGGGCTCTGAGGAGAGATGAGTCATGAGAGGTCATATGCTGTGCTAAAAACTCTGAGGTCTGCCCTGAAGCAGTGGGAGCAGTGGGAAGCCCTTGCAGGATTTTAAAGAAGAAGAGTGACTAGACAGATTTGCATATAGAAAAGTCCTTTTAGCAATGTTGTTCCCCAAAAAGGCAGACTAGTTAGGAGGCTAGGACAGCAATCTGTGTTAGAAATGGTGAAATCTCAATTAAGTTTGTATAAAGGAAAATGCAGAGAAAGACTCAGAGTCAAGGAACATCAAGAAGATTGATTGGAAAGAGCTTAATTGATGGTGTATTGAGGAGGAATTGGGATGGTCCCTTGATTTCTTGCTTGGACAACTGGATGCTAATGATGGCATCCTTTGAGCAAGATGGGATATGATAAGCTGCAGTTGAAGCATTTTAAATTTATAGTGCCTGTGAGATACTGTAGAAACCCTAAAAGCAGCTGGGAATATAAATCTTGAGCTTAGGAGAGCAGTCTGGGCTCAAAGAGTATTTGGGAGTCATCACAAGTAGGTTGCAGTTAAAGCTATTGATGATGGAAGAGATTATTCAGAAGCAGTGAGAAGAAAAGAATTCATAAGACCATGAGGAACGGGAACATTTAAGAGACAGTCAAAGAAGGAGGAAGCCTGACAGAGAGCCCAAGAAAAAGTGTTCAGAGAGGTGGTGGAGAGCCAGGCATACCAGGAAGGGAAAACCAGGCATATACGGAGGTCCTGTTCATGCCATCTCCCAAGTCCATCATCCATGGGAGAAAGGGCAAAGAGAAAATGCCAAGTGGTAGAAATCCCCATGCCAACTGAGTTTGCCTCTAACAAGTCTCTCTGGATGTAAATGTCTGTCGACACCTCGCTGCTAGAATGTCTGGGAGTACAAGTTCCTTATTTGTTTAACTGGGCACATTGCCTTCCTAAATAAAACTAAGATCCTATTAATAAAGCACATGAGGAAAAGGGATTTGGGGTCTTTGGGGTAGGCAAATGGCAGTGTTGGCCACGTCAGGTAGCCAAGGGAAGAGGGACTGTCAGTGAAGGAGGACTGGCCATTCATCAGTTCAGCACAGATAGGAGAGCCTGCTGTGTGCAGGGCACTCAGTGTCAGTGCCTCAGAGAAGTCAAAGAAGGTCATGAATGAAATGACTACTTGGGTGAAGCAACGAGGAGTCCACTTGTGAACTTGGGGTGGTTGTCCGGGAGGCCAGATTGCTGTGCCTCCATGAGCGTACAGAGAGGCAGGAGTAAAGATGGAGAACGGATAATGGCTTTTGAGGAGTTTAACTTTGAGCATAAAAGGAGTGGGATGATGCTGCAGCCAGGAGGGAGCAGCAGGATGAAGAAGAGGTTTCAGGAGACAGAAGGAAAGGTCTCAGGAAGGAGTTCACATGCTCATATTCTCAGAGTGAAGAGCCACGTGAGAGGAAGTAGTTGATTCAGGAAAAAGAATATCTGATAGAGCCCCAGACAGGTATGTATTCTGGGGAGTGGAGAACATACCTTAGCTGTGCATCAGAGAGGGACAAGGATGGGTATGGGTGCTAATAGTTCACAGATAGGAAGGTAGGAAACAAAGGGCCCACCATTCCTCTGGGAGGCAGGGGGCAGGATGCAGAGATTGCTGGGTAGCGGACTTAAGGAAATAAGTGAAGTCATCAAATAAACAGTATTAGCAGAGAGGTTAAGAGCCACTTTGGAACTGAACAGTCTGTACATTCCCATCCTGGCTCCAACTGTATGACTTTGGGCAAGTTATTTATATATTTTATTTAATTCTTTTAGTTTTCAGAGTGTCTCTCACTCTGTCATCCAGGATGGAGTGCAGTGGCATGACCATAGCTCACTGCAGCCTTGAACTCCCGAGTTCAAGTGATCCTCCAGCCTTGGCCTCCCAAAGCACTGGAACTACAGGTGTGCACCACTTCACCCAGCTTGAGGCAAGTTATTTAACCTCTCTGTTGCCTTTGTTTTCCTCTGCAACCAAACAATGAGGATAATAACAGAAGCCTGTTCCTTGGAGTTGTTGGAAGAATTAAATGAGTTAATTCATGTCGTACTTGTCTGAGTGCCTGGCACAAAGGAGTACTTCATATGCATTGGCTATGGTAATTATTATTGATAGGTCTGAGAGCATATGTAGTCCAGGGTCATCTAAACACCTAACTATTCCAGAATACAAGTGTATTGACCAAGGGCTGTGAGGGCACAGTAGAGGAAGCACTGCATTCTTCAAGGAAGTCCTTAGGGAGAAGCATTTGAGATTGGCACAGCCCTGGAGAGGCTCGTTCAAGTAGAACAAACACTGTTGGTTCAGCCAAGAGGCTGTCAGAGCACCTGCCACATTTGCAGAGGTGGGAGCTCTCTACGACTTCAGAGGGAGCATGTGGGGCACAGGGGGCCCTGTGTGCAAAGGCTCCTTCACCTTGAGTGCAGCAAGAATGGTGGAGGAGTGTCCAGAGCAGAGGGTGAGCACCAGTTTCTTCTGTAGCCATGGGAAGGTTGGGAGCAGGGCAATGAGGGTCCACTCTGTCTTGTGGTGCTCCTTCTGGTGAGAGTAGCAAAAAATAGTCATCACAATGCTGAATGTAGGGAGTGCGTACGGTGTGCCAGGAACATTGCAGTGCTGTAAATCCTGGACAGTACTAATGACTGCCTTGTGAGAGAGGTACTGTTACGTTTTCTATTTCGCAGATGAGGAAACTGAGGCACACAGAGGTTAAGCCACTTGAGGAGGCCATACAGCTGGTGTGAGGCAGAGTCAATAGTGAAGCTCGTCATGGTTGTGACACCAGAGCCCCTTCCTGTGACCACCAAGCTGTTATCACCTGTCACATTAGGGTGTGGCTCGCCAGAGGGCATAGTGACAAGTGAAGATAGGAGTGATGGCCTCAGCTAGGCTTATAGCGGCTTACTGATATTTTCTGTCGTAGTCAAGGAGAGTTTGGCTATAATGACTGGAAATTCCTGCAAAGAACTCAAGTGAATGCTGAATGGATTGTGAAGATACATGGGCCCTTCCAGAACCCAGTTGCTAGCTAGGGAGTACGGCTAGACATCACACAGCTGGAAAGTCATCAGGCTGTAGCAGTACCTCTGTCTGTCTGGAAACACAAGGTCTTCTCTATGCATCTTTCTGCAGTTTGATTAAATTGCAGCTTTCCTAGTTTCAGTCTCCCATGACCTTGGCTAGCCCTGGCCCTACCTGACCTGAAAAGTCCAGGGCCAAAACCACTTGACTCACTCAGCCCCTGTGTTGTAGACAAAGTTCTTGCTATGGATAATCTGCTAGTTTAGGCTGGTTCAAGTGTCCCTCCTTGGTTCCTTTTGCAGCTAGGTTAAAGGTGGCACAGGTTACCACCAGGCAGGGAGAAAGCTGCTCTGATATTCAGTAGTGAAGCTTGCATACCTCATGATCTTGACTTAACCCCTAGATCTTGACTTAACCCCTAATCCTGCACTCATCAGTCCTTGGCTTTGCTCAGGTTCTGACAATGTTTTTGTTGTAAACATCAGGTGGGCTCCTTCCTTTCAGCCTGCAGCTCTGCCTTGATCTTTCAGGTCTTCATCCCCATGACTATTGCAGCAGGCTCTAGATTCACCCTTCAAATCTGTTCTTCCCTTCCCATTTTATCTTGCCTTCTTTTAAGCAATATTATTTTTATATTTATTGGCCTTCTCAAAAGGCTTCAGCAGATGTTCCTTGATTTGTCATATTTGTGGCTGTCTCCCAAGGCCATCTAGCCTGCCACTAATCACCCTCTCCCCCTCGAATTCCCATCATATTAGCGCAGGACAATTTTCTCTCACCAGACACGCCATGGCCTTTCTTTCTATGGGTCTGCTCCTTCCCTCCTGCTCTGACATCTCACACATTACTTAAGAATGCTGACTGTAGAACCTGACTCCAAAACAACCACTGTCACCTCCCTCTCCCCTGAACTCCTTTCAGTTTTGATTCTCTAGGGAAATTGTTGGTTCGTTGAAAGCGGCTGCCTGCCCGGTGTGTCTTAAACCTGCACACAGCCAAGCACATCTCAAACACTTGGAAAATTTAATGTTCAGTGGTTAATGGCTGATTTATGATCTCTTTTGGCCTTGTTTTTTTTTATTTTTTGCTTTTTAATTTTTTTGTTACATTTTAAAGAACATTCCATATAAGCTCTCTGACTGTGATGATTGAACACTTGTTAGAGGCAAAGCCAAGTAAAAGCATTAACTCAATCCTGTCAAAGACTTCCTTATTATTACATGTACTTGAGTTTTGTCTTCTCTTTTGTATGCCTTGAGAATAGAGACCATCTCATTCATCTTGTGTACCTGAAAGTACCTCAGATAAAGACATCCTGGAATACATGTTTGAGTAAATGAATACCGTTCTCATGGAAGAATAAATCATACTTGGTCATTTCATGACTGTTTCTATCTAGGCATTTACATGTGTGCCTGGTTTGAAACCACTTTCATTACTTGTTACAATTAAGCCTATTCACCCAAACTACAGAGAAGCTTTTGTAAGATCTGCCATTGAACAACATCGTTCTCCTGCTCAGTCCTTTCCTGCCTGTAACAGCGTTGGCCATCCCCTCCAATGACTGCATTTCCTTTATGTCCCTTCCTACTACCCTGCTATGGCCTTTCAGACTTCCCCACAGGCACAGAGCCCCCAGACACCTAGTTCAGAGGAAGTTCTTTTTTTTTTTTTTTTTGAGATGGTTTCTCTCTTTGTCACTCAGGCTGGAGTGCAGTGGTGCAATCTTGGCTCACTACAACCTCCGCCTCCTGGGTTCAAGCAATTCTCCTGCCTCAGCCTCCCAAGTAGCTAGGACTACAGGAGCGTGCCACCACACCAGGCTAATTTTTTTGTATTTTTAATAGAGACAGGATTTCACCATGTTAGCCAGGATGATCTGCATCTCCTGACCTCGTGATCCGCCCACCTTGGCCTACCAAAGTGCTGGGATTACAGATGTGAGCCATTGTGTGCGGCCTTCAAAGGAAGTTCTTTGGGGTAAACAATCAGCTGTTCTTTGTATCTGGGGCGTATAGGGGGTCTGTGTGGCTTTGGCTTTCTCAATAGAAAATAAACCCAGAAATACTTTGCAGGCTGCTACAGGACCAAAGCCAAACAGACTTGTTTATGTGTTTCCGAGACCAAATATTTTTCTACCAGTCACAACTGGCTTTAGTTGCATATGATGTATAATAAATTATTGTAATAATTGAATAATTCCAGAAGCATGTACTCTTAGGAAAAAAAGAGGAAAATAGCTTAAAAATAAAATGTGAACAAAAAGCATAAGCTGGTGAATGAAAAATGAGAAATATTGCTATGTAGTAAAGATACAATATTGTGAAGTCTACCCAATATCAAATGTCTGGTAAAAACTGGGGAAGAGGCTGGGCACAGTGGCTCATACCTGTAATCCCAGCACTTTGGGACCCAAGGCAGGCAGATGACTTGAGGTCAGGAGTTCAAGACCATCCTGGCCAACATGCTAAAACCCTGTCTATACTGAAAATACAAAAATTAGCCCAGTGTGGTGTTGCAAACTTGTAATACCAGCAACCTAGGAGGCTGAGGCAGGAGAATCGCTTGAGCCTGGGAGGCCGAGGTTGCAGCAAGCTGTGATCACGCCACCGCATTCCAGCCTGAGTGACAGAGTAAGACTCTGTCTCAAAACAACAAATAAAAAAACAAAACAAAATAAAAACTGAGGGGAAAAAAAATGTAAGCCTGTTACAGAGACAAGAAGCTCAACTGTGTGAGATTATTTGTGATTATCCCAGATGTGACTGGGAAGAGATAGAAAAGTCACAGTGTTAGTTAAATCCCCATGATTCTTTGCCTCCATGCCAAATATCATGACTATCTACCTAATTACATCCCCTGACTCCTGACTCCCCCACCACCCCCTGACACTGCTACCAAATACACACGAACACATACCATGTCTTTGTATATGTAAAATGAAAATCATTGCAGGAGAAGATCATGCAGTAGTGGTGTTTTTCATGAAAGGCTGTGAGTTACATTGGTCTGAAAGCAACATATCCCTCATGGCTGTTTTCACTGGCAACTTTCTTCTGTCTAATGTTAGCAGGGAAGGCTTGGCTTGAAAAGGCTTGTGAATTCTTTTAGCACAACCTTTGTTGGGAAAATGAATTACAAGTGGTTCATTTGATGCTGATCCTTTTGTCATTGCCATTTATAGCTATTCTGTTTATTCACTTTGTGAGAGCCATTCTGAGAATTGATGAATGTGTTTTATGAGCGAATAGAAGAGCCCTGCAATTTATTTTGATTGGTCTCCATTTGGATTCATAGCGAGCAGGTGCCATCGTTTGGAATTGGTTTTGGCAGTGGCTTGGTTATATAAATATTAGATACATGAAGTGAAACCTCATTTAAATTATTTTCATCAGTAAGAATAGGAGAGCTTTACATTGAATGTAAGGCACCATAGTTCTATTTTTACAGCTTCGAACCATACAAATGTGTAATGTACCATATGTCTGAACGTATATATGTAGAAGTGTCCTCTATTGTACAAATATTTAACATACAGATTTTCTGCGTTTAAGAGTTTACGCAAATATTCTTTTAAACACTCTAAGCCTATGATTTCTTAATATAAAATAAATTTTTTTCTGGTCTGAAAACTACAAGTATTTCTGCTTTGGAAACTATGTTAAAGATTGTTTCAGTTTCGTGTAATTATTTTTGTTTATATTTAAGCCTCAGAAAATAACCCAGCACATTTTTAAAGCTTTGCTTTCTCCTGCTTTTTGTTTTTGTTTTTGTTGCCAAACCCACATTAAAAAAATACCATGCCTTTTTATAAGTGCACTGGAAGAAGAACTATAATACTTCCTATCATCCCAGCAAAACTATTTACCAGGCTGACATTTTCCTAAGCATAGCTCCCAAGGTTTTCATGAATCCATATAAATTTTCACACATTTGTTTTTATTCCGGCAAAAGATTTAAGAGGGGCTTCTGATCATAGGTGGAAGGAGCAATGAGAAAGTCCATTGGTAACCCTTTAAGTAACATTCTAAACCTCAGGCTACTTCCTGACAAATTCTTAAAATGCAAGACTCATGATCTCTGAGTACACCTATGAAAATTTAACTACCTTTCATGCTGCTGGGTCTTTTTGTAAGCAAGCCAACAGGGTGCCCAGCCTCTTTCCCATCCTCTACCTCTCAACCATATGTCCCCAGCAAACGGCTGCAAGTCCAATTTCAGTGTTCTTCATAAGCGAAGCTTTCCATGAGCCCCACAGGCTGACTTACGCAGTTCATCCTCCAAAAGCCCAGAGTAAAGGACATGTCACATTGTAAATTGTAGCTATTGCAATGCCTGTCTCTTCTGCTGATAGGATTTTTTTGAGGATGAGGATCTGTCCTTGTCATTATGGCCCTGGGCCCAACTGCCTGACATGTTGTGTTCCATAAATGTTCATTGAATAAATGAAAGAATGGATTTATTTGGTGTTAGGTAACAAAAATGAACTCAAAAGAGCATAAATAAAACAAAAATGATTACCATTGGCCAGGCATGGAGGCACATACCTGTAATCCCAGCACTTTGGGAGGCTAAGGTGGGCAAATCATGAGGTCAAGAGCTCGAGACCATCCTGGCCAACATGGTGAAACCCCATCTCTACTAAAAATACAAAAATTAGCTGTGCATGGTGGTGTGCACCTGCAATCCTAGCTACTGGGGAGGCTGAGGCAGGATCATTTGAACCTGGGAGGTGGAGACTGCAGCAAGCTGAGATTGCACCACTGCACTCCAGCCTGGCGACAGAGCAAGACTCTGTCTCAGGAAAAAAAAAAAAAAAAAAAAAATTTACATTAACATGCAGGTGTGACCATGGCCCAGATTGTCTTCTAATTGCTTTCTCTTTGGGGAAATGTTAACATACACAGCCTGAATGCCATGAAAATATTTGAATGTGGCTATCCTGTTGGAAGCCCAGTTCTCATAGGGCAAGTTGCACTCATAATGACCAAATAATCAGTGAGTCCCCTCCGCATTCCAAAGAGGATTTGAGATGAGTCCCTACCTAAGAAATTTGGCAGAGGCACCAAAACAAAAGCACTGTCTAATGGAGTCAGCACAATTTATAATTGAAGAGAAGTGGACATTAACAGAGATGAACATGAAACCCAGACCTTCAGAGGCATATCCCAGTGTTCTTCCAATTAATTCTTGTTTCTTTACTTTATCAGTGTTTAATAAAGCGTTATTTTTATGAGAGGATGAGTAAGGACTCATGGCTAGTGTCCCTCACCTCTTGTGTCTACAGATTGGCCTAGTTAGTTAAATGATTAGGTAATTAGCAATATTCCCCTTTATTTGGCCATGTATGAGAAGCAAACTCATCTATGGCAAATTGAAAATACTAAGTTATATGGCCCTAGTTGTAGAATTAGAGGTCAAAAGGGTTACTTTTGACTCGAATATGGCCCCGTGGAGCAATATAGCTAAAACTTTAGGTAGCTATAGAGTTTTAAAAGGCTCCTCTACCACCTTTTCAATTAAGACATTCCCTCTGGGTTGAGGCTCACTGATGTAGAACAAGTTTTATAGGAAATAATTATGTAAATTAATATTGTTGGCTAACCTTTTGATTGCATTTACAAATTGGAAAATGCAGTGCAATATTGATTAGACAATCTTCTCATTGTTTCTAAGTAGGAGAAAACAAGAGAGAGAGGTGTATGGTGGAAAGAGCATTAGGTTTGAAGTCAAGACAACTCTGGATCAAATCTCAGTCCTACCGCTTGACTGGACTCCAGGAAAGTCATCCCAAGTCACAACCTCGCTCTTCTCCCTCCTCCTAGACTTAATGAATGCGGGGGCTGCAGTAGACCCTGACTACTTGGTATTGTGATCCATTTAAGCTCCTAACAGATTCCATTCCCAGAGCCATAACAATAGAAACGTGTGTACGAGCTCCTAGCCTACCTCCCAATCCACATTTCCATTGAGAATCATGTTTCTCAGGCTTATCTTTCCCACTTTCATTATAATTTGTTTCATTTTATGGCCCATCATTGGCTTGTTTGTCCTCAGAGCCATTCTTTACTCTTCCCCTGTTCCGTATCACCCAGAAGTCATCCCATATAGGATGCATTTCTTAGGCTTCCTATGGGCTCAGACGCTTTCCAGGAGGTTGGCCGCTGGGAGCCATAGACAGGGATTGGCAGGTAGAAGATGGATGGGAGAAACCAGGATGTTCTCCCCCACCCTGTCTTGGGTGGCATCTCCAATAGTGACTGTCTTCTCCATACCTCTAAACATACCCCTCCGACTGCAGTTCTAACTTCTGCCAGTCAACCCCTATAAATGTTCTGACCCTAACTGACCTCTGTTTTTGAGGTCTGTTAACACTACCTCCTCTTGTGCCTGCAGCCCTAAAAGCAATAGTGGCATCATGTTGACTAATCTGTTTCATCACCATGTCTTGCTTAGCTTTTCAGCTCACCCGTCACTTTTGTAACCAATTCCATGTATCAAATTTCCCCTCTTTAATATATCCAGAGTGGTTTCTGTTTTCCCTAGTAGACACTGAAAGCACTCCTGAAGTGATAAACTCTCTGTATTGCCTTTACTAGTCAGAGTAGCTTAGATGATCCCAAGCATGTGAAGCATACTGAAAATACTGACTCCCTAGGTCCACCACACAGATTCACTGGTTTCAGTGTGTGGCCCCAGAAGCTGAATTTTCAAAAAGCCCCTACTGGTGGTTGTAATGCCCAGCATTGGTTTAGAGAACAGCAAAGCCAGGCTGAGATGGAGGTGCGCAGGGTGGGAGTGGATGGTTGCTAGGTTCATTCACCAACGAAGGGCTTCTCTTTTACAAACCAGCCTCACAGCAAGCGAGACCAGCTCAGCAAAATTAAAATGACTGCATCCTGTGGACTTTATAGGACAGTCAGTTATAAGTGTCAAAATAGCACAGTTAAATTGGGGAGTACCAAGGGATTATTTGCAAGATTAAATGAGATCACATATGTGGCAGCATTTCACAGATCGTAGTTGCTCAAAAATGATCTTTCCTTCTCTCAAATTGTGTGAAAACATAGAACTGTAGAAAGCTATGAAATAGTATAAATTATGTATTCCTTAAGATCACAGAATCCAGATACTAAATATCAGAAATAATGGATAAGTAATCACATAGTCAAAAAAAAAAAAAAAAAAAGGTCATTGCCTGGGCATGTATTATTGCTCGCTGGGCTGGTGTCTCAACAGTAGAATCATATGACACCATAGGTTAGCTCTCTTTCATATCAGAAATAATTATTTAAAAATAAGTTTTAACTGGGACTCTTGTGTCAGATTACAGAGCAACATTTTCTAAGGAGACCTGAACCTTGTGAATATGTCGTTACTTGACCGTTGGAATTTCTGCATTCCAGGCTCTTGCCAGAGACTACAACTTTGAGTGCTCCACTGTCCAATTCTTATCAAATGGCTGGTTATGAGAAATAATATTCATGGAGGACTGCCTGAAAGATATGCAGTCTGTTCATTCCTCATTGAGATAATAAATTCTATTCGTGGTTTAAGCCAGGTCATCACATAGCTGCCTATTTGGATCTCTATGTATTTACTTCTTGTCAGTTTCTCTTTACTGGAGAAGATAAATGAAAAAACACACATCAATCATTATGGAATCTTGAACAGTGTTAAAAGAGAAAACCCTAAGAGGTTTCCAGGCAGAGAAAGTCAGTATGCTTCCAATGCAGGGAGCATCAGACTAACATGAAATTACTCATCTACCAACTGGGCAGTAAGCAGTCAGCAATACCGTATTTACAGAGAAATGGGACAAAAGACCTGTGAGCCAAGAATCCTGCACTGGCCAAGAAATCTATTCCTACATAAGGGTAAAAGGAAGACATTTCTGGACATGGAGTTACTCAGAGTGGGCTATCTATATCCCACTTCTGAGAGTCGAATCAGGACATAAGTGTCAACGTAGGAGGAGAGGAAGAGCCAAAGAAAGAGTGGCGACCAGTGAACATTGCAGAATTTATGGTCAAGTCTAAATAAATGATCATAATGTGACTATGAAGTCTAAATTGTTCATTAAGATTTCATGGAGCAGAAGGTACATGTATTGACTATGAGGAGATATTTAGTAGTTTGGAGTGGAGCAGGTAATGAAGGAGTAAAAATATTCCAAGTGTTTCTACCTATGGACAAAAGAAATGAAATGTCATGGATTGGGTTCTCTGGAAGCAAGCACTGGGACACAGTTTTGGTTGCAAGATACTTATTAGGAAGTAACACCTGTGTGTTGTGTTCCCCAGAAAGATATGTTGAAGTCCTAGTTTTCAGTATCTGTGCATGTGACCTTATTTGGAAATAGGGTCTTTGCAAATACAATCAAGTTAAGATGAGTTCATGAGGGTGAGCTCTAACCCAGTGTAACTGGTGTTCTCATAAGAAAAGGAAAATGCCACATGAAGAGGGAGACACATGGAGAGAAGCGCTATACGGTGACAGAGTAACTTAGCAGCAAGCCAAGGGACACCAAGATAGATGGCTACCACCAGAAGCTAAAAAGAAGCAAGGAAGAATTCTGTCGAGTCTCAGAGGGACCCTGGCCCTGCTAATACATTTATTTTGGACTTCTGGCCTCCAGAACTGTGGGAAAATAAATCTCTGTCATATGAAGCCACCCAGTCTGTCGTACTTTGTAGGGACAGCCCTAGGAAACTGATAAACCCTGTAAAAAGATGAGTGAGGAAGCACAAAACCAAAGTCCCATGCAGAACACACACAGCCTGGGCCACCTGGTGGGGAGCTGAAGGAAGAGTGCCACCGTGCCACTTAGTCACAAGAGGTGGCTGCCCCAGGAAGGCCATGACCTAGGCTAGAGTGGATCCCTGCAGAGGCATGCAGTAAGGCATTCTTCCCTCCTTACAGGGTGATCTGGGTAGCTCATCTCCATGTCTACACAGCAGGCCAAGGGAAAAATGTCTGGGCAGTGAAGATAGTGTATAGTCATTTTGCTTTTTTAATTGAAAAACATATTTTTAATGATTTAAAAAGCTAACTGAGCAAACCAGCAAAGAAATAATGAGTAAAAATAAGTACAGTAACAATAAATGTAATTAATAGTAAACAAAATGTTATTATAGGCGTTGCTTTTATTTCCTGACCAACATAGTTTTGGAATGTGTAAGGCAAAAAAAAAAGAAGTAGACATGCAGGAGAACATGACAAAACTATAATTATATTGGGGAATTTTGATATAATTATTTCATAATTTGGTCGGGCATGGTGGCCATGCCTGTAATCCCAGCACTTTGGGAGGTCGAGGCAGGTGGATTGCTTGAGTTCAAGAGTTTGAGACAAGCCTGGACAACATATTGTGAGACCCATCTCTACAAAAAAAACTTTTAAAAATTAGGTGTGGTGGCAGGCACCTGTAATTCCGGCTGCTCAGGAGGCTCAGGTGGGAGGATTGCTTGAACCAGGGTGGTGGAGGTTGCAGTGAGCCGCAATCATACCACTTCACTCCAGCCTGAGCAACAGAGCCAGACCCTGTCTCAAAAAAAGTTAATAATAATTCTTTCCTAATTTGACAAAGTAGACAAATAATGATATTGGTTGGTATTCATATTTAGTATTTATACCCTATAAACACAGAATCTGCATTATTCTCTCATGTCTATACAACATTTACAAAAATCTATTTCTATGGCCACAGGAAAAAACTAAATGAATTTTAGGGGAAAGGTATTTTACTCATCCTCTTTTCTATCCCACCATGATAAAACAAAAAAATTGACAGTGAAATAATAAGTAAAATGTAAATACTTGAAATTAAGAAGCTTCTTAGAGATGATTCCTAGATCAAATTGAAAATAAGATATAAAATGACAAATTCTCTGGAAGTAAAGAGAACATTTCACATCCAAACTTAACAAGAAATTGCTAATGCATTTAGGAGTACTTTATAGCCTAAATGCTTTTGGTACTATTAAAAAAAAAGAATGATAAATTAAATATTTTCTAAGAAATGTTTTTAAAAAACAAAAGAAAGAAGATATTAATGGCAAAGGCTAAAATTAATGTAGTTGGCCACAAAACAATTAAAAGGCAGAATCTGACTAATGACAATATGTATATACAATATAAAGAATGTACGTATGCACATGCAACATTAGGAATGAAGAAAAAAATTACCCAGATCCCAAAAGGATTAAAATAATTCAATAAGACAATGTTATGTTCAGGTTTATGGCAATAAATTTTGAAATCTAGAGGAAATTGATGATTTTCTAATAAATTATAAATTACCAAAATTTGATTCAAAAAAAGGTTATAAATCCCAAGAGATGAATCATAAACAGAAAAAACTTGAGTGCATATAAAGAAAGCCTTCCAATTTTATGAAAAGTATAAATTCCTTCATACCAAAACCTGATAAAGTTGGCCATAACAGTTGTTCAATATCACTCATGAAAATATATTTTTAAAAAGGTTAAGAAATCAAACCAAAGTTAAGATTTATTCTAGAAATATAAGAATTTTTAAATTGTGTATTTTTATATTTCAAGAAATATAATGATTTATATTTCACTCTATTTAAAAGAGTGATAAATGAAAATATCCAGGAGTGAATTTAGTAAGACATAAGAAAAATTAAAAAAAAAAAAGATTGTAGTAAAAGACATAAACCAACATTTGGAGTAGAGCTCTATACTTCCTTTTCAAATGAGAAAACTTATGGTCCTAAAGATAAAAATTCTTCTAAAATTACTATATATAATCCCAGTGAAAATCCCAACTTGGAAGGTAAAAGTGTTGTCAGATCAACATGATTTTTTTTTTTTGAGACAGAGTTTCACTTTTGTTGCCCGGGCTGGAGTGCAATGGCCCGATCTCTGCTCAGTATAACCTTTGTCTCTCACGTTCAAGCAATTCTCCTGCCTCAGCCTCCAGAGTAGCTGGGATTACAGGCATCTGCCACCATACACAGCTAGTTTTTGTATTTTTTGTAGAGACAGGGTTTCACCATGTTGGCCAGGCTGGTCTCAAACTCCTGACCTCAGGTGATTTGCCTGCTTCAGCCTCCCAAAGTGCTGGGATTACAGGCATGAGCCACCACGCCTGGCCCGATCAACATGTTTTTAAATGCTACATAAAAATATAAATGCAAGAAAATTTCCAAACTTGAAGGAAAAACAGTGTGGGGAAGTTGTGCCAGCAGGCTTCAAAGCATACTGTCATGTGACTGCATTTAAGACAATATGACATTAGCTTAGGAATCCACAAGTCAGTGTTTGGAACAGAGTAGATGCCGTTACTAAATCAATGTGTATAGGAAAACTTAATGTACGCTAAAGGTGGCTTGTCTTTCCAGTATGGAAAAGATTATAAAGTAAATGATTTACCGCAATTAGCTGTCCATCTGGGGCAACATTCCATTTGGATTAGATTCCATTTGAAGTAAGATCTAATATTAAAATGGACTCAAATGTATTAAGAAAAAATATACACTAAAGATGGGAGAATACATGTATAACATCAGGTTAGGGGGAGCTCTCTTTCATAATCCATCATCCAAAAAGGAAGAATTGCAGGATAGGAAATTTATAATCCATAAAGGAATAATTGGCAGATTTGACTGTGTAAAAATTTGAAATGTCTATAATGACAAGACACACCAAAAGAAGAAGAATACTTCCAACCTCTAGGACAGAGCTAATGTTTAATATATGAAGAGGTCTCACAAGTTGATTATAAAAGAAAGATAAAACAGCCCGGTATAAAAATAGTTAAAAGCTGTGAACTGGAATTGTAACTCACCAATAAACCCGTGAAAAGAATCAGCCCCATTAGCAGTGAGAGAATGTGAATTAAAACCACTGAGATGCCCATCAGGTGAGCAAACACTTAGAAAGATGGCGAAACCCAGTGCTGATCGCTGTGTCAATAAGCAGGCACTCTCATGCACAGTTGGGCTGAGTGCTTCCACTTTTGCATGGAAAGAAATGTAGCAAGAGTCATTCAAATAGTTAACATGCTTATCATGTTTGGCCCCACAGTTATTCCACTTCTAGGATTCTTTCCCACAAAAATAAAAGTACTAGAACATTAAAGATATTTGAATAAGGCTGTTTATTCCTGCTCTGGTTAAGGTAGCTAAATCTGGAAAACAGTCTGAATGTTCATCCACAGAGGAGTGATTGGTTAAACAATGTCCGTCTTCTGAATGTATGCAGTTATTTTTAAATGAGGTAGATATATAGATTTGAAAAAATAAATATATTGATAAGAGCAAGTGGCAGAAATAAATATGTGTGTGAAAAAGTGTACAGAAGATTTTGAAAGGCTGTACGACAGGCTGTCTATATTGGCTATCTCAGGGTGGGGGAGATAAGAGTAAGACCTAATTCTTTTTTTTTTTTTTTTTAAGAGACAAGAGTCTCACTATGTTGCCCAGGCTGGTCTCAAATTACTGGCCTCAAGCAACCCTCCCACCTTGGCCTCCCAAAGTGCTAGGACTATAGGCAGGAGCCACCATGCTCAGCCTAATTCACTTTTACTTTATTCCTCTCTACATTTTTAAATTGATTACAATTAGCTAGTATCTCTTCTGTATAAAACATAATTATAGCACAAGAGGTTTTTTTGAACTGTTCTTTGAAGTTGTGTCATCTAATCAATCCTTATGGAAATCACAGGTGATTTATCATAGGGCTAATATTGAAAAATTGTCCACATGTCACATGCTGTGCCCTCTATAAAGATCCGTGGGAGAAATTTCCACTCCAGCTTGAATCTCCAGATACCTGCGGTTCATTTCAGATTTTATCTTTTGCTCATTGTGCATCTGGTAACTGATCATATTTTCCTTTCCTCTGGCAACCAGGAATCTCAGAGTCAAGTTGTAGACTGTATAGTTTATTTAACACCCATACCAGGCCCTGGCTTATGTTCTATGCATAGCCCTTGCTGATGGAATCATCTTGTTCCCTACATTTATTTTCCCTCACCCACATTCCTTCCTTTGTTTTAATTTTAACTTATACTACTTATATTGTATGTATCCCTATAGCTACTTCTGATCTTTTTTGGGAGATATGGTAGGGATATGAATAAACAATGACCAGAAACTTTTATTTTAACAGAAACCTGGGAAAGAAAACGGTCTCAACAATGAGTAGGCCACCTATCACTACCAACAACAGATGACTTGCCATTTCATTTACAAAGGTAAGGAAATATAGTCTATATTTTTAATTAATTCTGATCAAATCAGTATAGAGTTCTTACCTTGTTTACTGTAAATTTATTTACAAATATTCTAAAACATATATCTAGGTCATAACCTTTAACTTTGACAACAAATTTGAAACAAATATCAAGCAAATAGAATCAAGAAATTTTATGAATTTTGGTGTGCCAGAAGGGTTAAAAAAAAAAAACACAAGATATGGTCTCTCTTACTAATTACTATGTGTGATTAAATTTTTAAATAGTATTTTCCTTTTTTTTTTTTTTGTTATAGAGACGGGGTTTCATCATGTTGGCCAGGATGGTCTCGATCTCTTGACCTCGTGATCTGCCCGTCTCGGCCTCCCAAAGTGCTGGGGTTACAGGCTTGAGCCACTGCACCCGGCCCATATTTTCCTCATTTTTTAAGTGTAGCAGTGCTCACTTGGAGAATCTAGCAAAATATAAAAAGGAAAACCTAAAGCACTCGTAATCCCATCATCTGTAGGTAATCACCAGAACTTCTGAGAATGCCTTTCCTCCTTCCTTTTATGTGTACATGGAAAATACATATGATTATAACTTCAAAAAATTTTTTTGAAGATGAGGTCTTACTGTGTCTCCCAGGTGAAATTCATATAACATAAAATTAGCCATTTTTAAATGAACAATTCAGTGTTGATTTTTGGTACAATTTAGTACATTTACAATGTTACACAGCCATTACCCTATGCAGTTCCAAAACATCTGTGTCACCTCAAAAGGAAACTTGATGTAGTCAGCCCTTGGTATATGTGAGCGAGTGATTCCAGGATCTGTGGATACCAAAATATACTCAAGACCCTTGTCTAAAATGACATAGTATTTGCTTTTGTTTTTCTTTTTGAGACAGGGTCTTCCTCTGCTGCCCAGGCTGGAGTGCAGCGGTGTGATCATGGTTCACTGCAGCCTCAAACTCCTGGGCTTAAGCAATCTTCCTGCCTCAGCCTCGTGTATAGCTAGGACTACAGGTGCAAGCATTGTACCTGGCCAATTTTTTTTTTTTTTTTTTTTTTAGAGATGGAGTCTCACTGTTTTTTTCAGGCTGGTCTCATACTACTGGCCTCAAGCGATCATCCCATCCCAGCTTCTCAAAGTGCTGTGATGACAGGTATAAGCTATCATGCCCAGCTTGATTATATAATGTTTTTTAAAACAATGTTTTTAATTCATACTTACCTTGGCTTTATTAGGTTAGCTACAGATGATGTGGTGCAGAAGCATAACAAGTCTAGGAAGAAACAGTAGTTATCACTGTGACCATTGCAACAGCCCTTTGTAGTTTCCCATTACATCCCCCGGCATCTTATTTGTTGCTGCTACATGGCCTCTCTGACTTCAGTGTCCCTGGTTAATAGGTTCATGTGACCTTTGTGAAACATCACTCTACAGGAAAAACAACCAACCAAACCACGCTTGAATTCAGAGGATAGTTCATGGCCTTCATTTATCATTATTATATGTTTTGTGCTGCTTAAAAGGAATTTTTTTTTTTTTTGAGACGGAGTCTCGCTCTGTTGCCCAGGTTGGAATGCAGTGGCGGATTCTCAGCTCACTGCAACTCTACCTCCCGAATTCAAGTGATTGTCCTGCCTCAGCCTCCCGAGTAGCTGGAACTACAAGCGTGTGCCACCACACCTGGATAATTTTTATATTTTAATCTCCATGTTGGTCAGGCTTGTCTTGAACTCCTGAACTCGTGATTCACCCGCCTTAGCCTCCCAAAGTGCTGGGATTACAGGTGTGAGCCACCATGCCCAGCCCAGGGATTGTTTTAAAAAATATAGAAGTTTACCTGTTTTTCCCCTCCTCTTCCCTACTGTCAAGTCAGAGGTGATTCACAAAGTAATAAAAAAAATACTTTAAGAGCATCTCATCCTCTGTCCTTCATTCATGGCCATTAGTTAACCTATCATTAAGGTGTTTTTTTTAAGCACCCTTCAGAGTTACTCTTGTAGTTTTTTGGTTTTAAAGGCTGCAAAGTCTTAAAAGTGAAATTACTGGAATGGCATTTTAATTTAGGGAGGTCTTCATTCTGTTGGCTCTGTTAAACAGTTGAAGGCCTGTATTTTACCCTGAGCCTTATATATAAAGCATTTTAATTCTTCTGGCATTTTTATTAAAAACTCACCAAAATATTATGAAGAGACTAGAAAAATGAATTCTTCTTTAAGTCAATTTAAGCAGATACAACATGGAAAACAATAGTTTGTGAAACATCTGTCCTTGAAGACTCTATTCTAATATGGACTGATCAAATAGACGCAAATAGAATTGCAAAATTATGTAAGAGGGTGGTTTAATTGGTGGGCAGTACTAGATCTAGTGAGGCTGGCTAACCGTGATTCTTGCATTTATTTTCCTGGATGGTTATTAGTCATATCAAGTTCATGGCAGTGTGGGTAAACTCAGTCACTTGGTTCCAAAGCAGAGAAATGGTTGATGAATTCCTAGGTTTAGCATATGCTGTGTTTATTAAAAACCCAGAATTTAAAGCATGCTTCAAAGGCTGAAAAGAAAGTCAGAAGTTTTACCCTTCCTTGATGTATTAAATGTTCTTCTTGCAATTTAAGGTAAGACCCTTAAATATCGTGGTTCCCTGATTATGAAGTTATCCTTGTTTACCACAGAAGTAACATAACTGGCTTTAAAAATTCAGATGAATTATAGGTTACATGTGAAAATCTTATTAGGAAGAGAGAGAAACACATTTGAATATCAGATCCCCCAATGAAAACACATATTTTATCTTAAGACATTAGAAGAAGTAACAAAGATATGCAGTAGTTTTGAGTGTGTAAGAATGTAGAACTTCTCTATATCATAATTGTCAAACAAGTTAAAAGGCACACAGTAAGTAGACTGGGCACAGTGGCTCACGCCTATAATCCCAGCGCTTGGGGAGGCCAAGGTAGGAGGTTTGCTTGAGCTTAGCAGTTCAAGACCAGCCTGGGAAACTTGGCAAAACCCTGTCTCTACCAAAATGATTACAAAAAGTTAGACAGGCCTGGTGATGTGCTCTTGTAGTCCCAGCTACTTGGGAAACTGAGGTGGGAGGATTGTCTGAGCCTGGGAGGTTGAGGCTGCAGTGAGCCATGATTGCACCACTGTACTCCAGCCTGAGTGAAAGAGCAAGACCCTGTCTCAAAAACAAAACAAAACAAAAGGCACACAGTAACACAGAAGTATATTAATAATGTACTTGGTAAGCAGTTAACCTTAAAACATAAAATCAATAGGCAAACCACTAATATTAATAACCATAATAGGGAAAAATTAATAATAGAAACATTAAGACATCCATAGATAAATTGACAAAACAATGGAAAACTCAAAGGAAGAAATACCAGGAACTAAAAATGATGTGAAAACAATGTTAACCTTCACTAGTAATTTTCATAGATGCAAATTAAAACCAGGAGATGATTTCCTTTACCTGTCAGATTAGCAAAGCTGTTTAAGGTGATAACCATCATTACTAAATGTGTAATGAAACAAGCACTCACTCACTGCTGATAGCAGTGTGAATGAGTATATTCTTCTAGAAATAAAGTTACCAATATGTAGTAAAAGCTTTATATTTTTTAATATCCTCGTATGCCCTAGCAATTCCACGAATCTAGTCCAAGAAAACATTGAAGTTAGATAAAGATATAAGCATAAAATAATTATTGTACTATTTGCAGGAGTAAAACTCTTTGAGCTGCCTCAACTATCCTTCAATATTAGCATTGACTAAAGTATGAACACACAGTGGTGTTCACACAGTGGTGTGTCTCGCAACTAGAAAAAATTATTCTTACAATGATATTTTTGTAATCAAATGGGAAAATGTTTATTACATAAATGTTCAGTGAAAAATACTGGGTAAGATAATGTTACAAGTTTTTACATATGAAAATGCACAGAATAAAAGGCAGAAATAAATAGACAAAATGTGAATAGTGAAGTTACCCAAGGGTAGTAGAATTGAGTAATTTTTTTGCTCTGACTCATATTTTTTGGTACACCCCAGATATTTTTACAGTGAGCATTTATAACCAGAAGAAAAGTTTTTAAAAGGCTATGTAAGGCCAGGCACGGTGGCTCATGCCTGTAATCCCAGCACTTTGGGAGGCTGAGGCGGGCATATCACGAGGTCAGGAGTTCAAGACCAGCCTGACCAACATCGTGAAACCCTGTCTCTACTAAAAAGCAAGAATTATCTGGGCATGGTGGCACATGCCTGTAATCCCAGCTACTTGGGAGGCTGAGGCAGAAGAATCGCTTGAACCCAGGAGATAGAGGTTGCAGTGAGCCGAGATTATGCCACTGCATTCCAACCTGGGCAACAGAGACTCTGTCTCAAAAAAAAAAAAAAAAAGGCTATGTAGCCTGGGCACGGTGGCTTATGCCTATAATCTCAGTTACTCAAGAGGCTGAGGTGGGAGGATTGCTTGAGCCTAAGAGTTTGAGGCTGCAGTGAGCCCTGATCACACCACTGCATTCCAATTCCAGCCTAGGTGATGGATTAAAACCCCGTCTCTAAGAAAAAAAAAAAAAGGCCTTGTAGAAAGAAACTTATACACATCCACTTGCTTTCATAAAGCATATGAAATAAAGTATATTATGAAAATGGTTTAGATTTAGTTTTGAAAGATTGAGGAATGCAGATTTCTTTTTTAGTATTCTGAAATTTTTCTTTCTTCCTTTATTAGAAACAACAGCAATAGCAATAACAAAAACATACTTAAATAAAATAGATCCTTTGGTTAGCAATATTATTCATATATTTTATTTCAGAGTAGCATTCAAGTTCAAATGGCAGTATGTTTCTCTTTAGATGTCGTCCGCTGCTGAAAATGGAGAGGCAGCACCCGGAAAACAAAATGAAGAAAAAACCTATAAAAAGGTGAGTGTGCATTTTATTTTCTTCAACACAGAAAGAGGAACACTGTTTTGCTGTCTGGAATGTGAATATTATCAAAGGCCTTTCTTTCTCCAAAACAGTTTTAAGTTACTATCTTAGTTTCCAGTTGCTGCTATAAATAATTACTGCAAATTTAGTGGCTTAAACGACATGCATGCATTATCTTATAGTTCAGTAGGTCAGAAGCCTGACATGGGTCTCCCTGGCTGAGATCCACATATCTGCAGAGCTGCATTCCTTCCTGGATGCTCCAGGGAAGAGTCCGCTTCCTTGTCTTTTCTGGCTTCTAGAGGCTCCCTGCATGCCCTGTGTCATGGCTCTCTGCCATCTTCAAAGCCAGCAATGACCGGTGGCCTCTTTCCCAGACTGTATCACTCTGATACTTTAAAGAGCCTATGTGATTGCACTGAGCCCTGCTAGGCTCACAGCAACATGGAAAAATATTAAGAATGAATATTCTTTATCTAAAAGGTCAGCTGATTAGCAATGTTAATTTCCTCTGCAACTTGAATTCATTTTTTGCCTTATAAGGTGACATATTCACAGGTCCCGAGGATTAGGGCCTGAGCATCTCTGGGGGTCACTTCACAGTTACCATAATATAGAATATTGAGTGAAGATAGTTGTTTGCAGACCTTTCTTATTCCTAAGAAGAAGGCTCCTGAGGACATGCAGTGTTCTGTGTATAATATATGAACCCTTTAATAGACTCACTACTTTCCACCAACATTTGAAACAGTTCCTATCTTTGTATTTAAGAATTTTTAAAATGTGAGATGTTCCTCTTCCCGCCTTTTCTAAGCTGTTCAGATTTTATGTCTTCAGCCCATTTCATAAAAACTCTTTTTGCAGACTTCCTGGTGTATCTTAACTTACCTGGTGTATCTTAGACTTTGATAAATTCTTGGCTCCCAGCTACCAAGCTAATGTTCAAACACAATACTTGGTAAAATATGTTCCCAAGCACCTCTACTCCTGATTATAAATTGACTATATATTTTACCTTTTCAACGTTCTTGCTCTTTTGCCCTCTTAAGAGTAGGAGGTTTGTGTATTGAAGGTTTATTATTTCTTAATTTTTCCCTTTTCCTTTTATACTTTGATGGATAGCCTGTAAGACATTTTGTCATAAAGTACATGAGTTATGTGCTCTGACCACTTATTCAGGTCATGGAACTAGCATGATGTATTTTCTGTTCCATTTTCATGTGGGAGAGTATGCCCTTTTTCCTGGTACATCTTTTTTATCTGATTTTTCCACTCAGCCAAACCTTGAAATATAAACCGGGAGGTTGTCATCCAAAGTGATGGTGTGCTTGGAGGAGAGTTGGGTAAAGATTCAGGAGCTCAGAAGTGTCACGGTATAGTTTATAAAATTTGTACATCTGGCCAAAGGCAACAATACGCTATTATTTATTTTTAGACACAGGTGAAAAACCAAATTCCATCTCATTTACCCAAGATCCTGTGTACATTAATTCAAGCATGAATCCAACATAGAGATAATTAAATTGCTAGCCTGTTACTACTTCAGATCGGTTTCAGGCAATATTCTCAATCAGCATCAAGATCCACTGAAATTCTTGACTGAATTCTGACTCACAGGAGATCCTTTGTGGCTGCGAAAGTTATAGAAAAAAATGTGACCATGACATCTTGGAGTCTGTTAAGTGTACCCTGCCCAATAATTTATTTAGTGGACCAGGTTTTCAATAATTAGTATAAGTAATTCTATGATTAATGCCTCTAGTAGGATATTTAACTTGGCAATGTTTCCTAGGCTGTAAAAACTAAAAATCAAATTCTACGGTAGCAGATAAATCTGAGAAATAAGGAAAGGCACAGGAAACCTAAGGGGACCAAATTTTTTTTTAATGAACAATTTTTTTATGTGTAATAATATCTGGATCTTTTTAATGATTTCTGGTTTTAAAAGGTATAAGCAATGGAAGGGGAGGTACGTAGCCTTTCTTAAAAAGCCCCAAGAAGACCAGCACAGCACTTAGAACTTCAGCCCTCAATAAATATGGTATTGATATGCATAGCAAGAAGAAGGAATCACTTAGAAAGTGTTGTTTTATTGACAGGTAAAAGCTCAGCTGAATTATTCAGTTTAATTCTCTGATCTTCAAACTGGAGAAGGTGTTAATAGTGGACTTAGGAGTTAGCTATTGCAAATGTATTTATCGTAGAGTTAGGAGAGGTAATAATGGGCACATGAGCTATTGCAAATGTGTTTATCTCTAGGTCTAGATGAAAGAACTGAAAGCTAGAATAGGGAAACCTCTGAATGTGAGCTTTGAACAAATTTTGAGAATGGGAAAATTGCCAGAAAACAGGACATAAGCAAATTATTATTCCTATTTTCAAAAATGAGGAAGAGTACATTCTGGAAACCAGATTATGAGTCATTGTTCTCCAGGATAATTTGGAGAACACTGATAATTTGAGTCATTGTTCTCCAGCATTATTATTAAACAAATGGTTTATACACATTTAGAGAAGAAATGTATCTTTTACAAACCTGGAGAAGTTCAGAAAGATGTAGTTTATGATGGGGCAGAAGGCAGCAAATCACAATGCCATGTGTGTACCTATGCAACAATCTTGCATGTTCTTCACATGTACCCGAAAACCTAAAATGCAATTAAAAAAAAAAAGATGTAGTTTATGTCAAACTAACTGCATTTCCTAGTTTGAGTCATTAAATTACTCATGAAGAGTATGTTTAAATTTAATGAATCTTGATTTAAAGCAATCTAAAAGATTTGCTAGTCTCCTTTCAGACAAGGTAGATAAATGTAGGTTAAATATTATGCTTAGTGTGCTTGTATCTGGTTGGACCAATGGTCTCGAGAACTGGCAATTTTGCTCCCTATTCACTCAGTCTCTACCAGCATGATGCATGAGTTAATCCTGGGTAGCTTAACATTTTCACCCATGACCTTAATGAAAGCATAAAAGCAGTGCTTTGCAAATGCAAATAACAAAAAACTAAATGATAGCAAACAGACTACATGAGTGTTGTCGAGGCCACCATGCATCTTATCCCTTTACAAATGCCTTAAGTTAAAGTTCTTCCAGTCCCAAAGCCCTGACCATAAGGTATGCACTGATTTAATAAGGAGCTTTGATGACCCATTGTGTTTTTGCCTTGACTGAAGCCGGTCCATGGATCCCAGGTTAAGGCCCCTGATCCTCTATGTGTGGAGTAAGAAACATGCCGCAGGAGTAACTTTATAAGTAACTTACAGTAGAGTGGGAGAGGCAAGACATGAAAACAATTTTAGAACACAGTAGTCTATAATGAGAAGTTCAAAAGGGAAGAGACCAAGATTGTTAAAATGAAGCAGCAGGTTTAGGCTTTCTGTATCCAGCCCCAGATTTACTGGGCAGCTGCCAGCAACATTCATCGTCATGAGTGCTATGATTTCCATGTTATTAGGGAACACTCAGTGTTCATGGGACAACTTTATACTCTGTGTCTCAGCTATTTGCATGTGATTATTGAGGCTGGCTGCCTTTTGTCTTGCAGTTGACCATTTCCTAATCCATTCTCAGTTCTTGGCAAGCCCAGGAAGAACAGCTAACATTGGTCCGTGAGGTTAATAATGTCTTCTACTAATGGCTAAAACAAAAAGTTTGATTTTAGCTGCATAAAACAAACATGTTGCCCATTAAGAAAGGCATTCAAAGCGGCCTGGCTGGATTTACAGAGTGGAGTATTTCCATTATCAGTTAATTTATTGAGTGCCTTCCACAAGAGTTGTAAATGCAGAAGTCTACTAGGGCCAGGCAGCTAAGAAGGGAGTGAAAAAAATGAGGGAACCATTGTAAACAGGGCAATGCGCTCCTTCCTTAAAAGGGGCAGCAGGTACTCAGCTCCACCCAACAGAGCTATGCATGAATGCTTGCCCAGGGTTGCCAGATACTCTGATTTTTTTTTTTTTCAAGAAAACAGAGATGAAATTTTTGATGTGAACCTGCCATTTTTAAATGACAGCAACTAATTCAAAGGTTTTTAAAAATATGCTCTGGACAAAACAGTTCACCTATGGACCTTTTCTGGCCCCTAGGCAGTGGCCAGTTTACAACCTCTGACCTCCCTGTTGGTATAAAAAAGTAAGAAGGAAAAAGGAAGACACAAAAGAAATGTAAGAACTTGTCTCTGCCTCCCCTGACGTTATGATTTATTTGGGAGACAAAAGATGGACCCACATGAAAAAATTAAATCTTGACCCAAATTGGTGTTAAGTGCCAAGACAAGTGGGTTATTTTTTTATTTTTATTTATTTATTTATTTTTTTTGAGATGAAGTCTTACTCTGTCGCCCAGGCTGGAGTACAGTGGTGTGATCTTGGCTCACTGCAACCTCTGCCTTCCAGGTTCAAGTGGTTCTCCTGCCTCAGCCTCCCGAGTACATGGAACTACAGGCGCACGCCACCATGCCTGGCTAATTTTTTGTATGTTAGTAGAGACAGGGTTTCACCATGTTGCCCAGGCTAGTCTTGAACTCCTGAGCTCAGGCAATCCACGTGCCTTGGCCTCCAAAAGTGCAGGAATTACAGGCGTGAGCCACTGCGCCTGGCCGAAAATTCCACTTTTTAAGTGACTGTGCATTCTGATTTACCTACTTGTTTGTCGTAATGGCAGGGAGTCCAATGAGCACAGGCACAAAATCAGGGAGGAACATGATTTGTTGGCATTACAGGAGAGGCTGGCCTGGACAAAACTAAGTGGCAGTGTCTGGGGGAAGTAGTAGGCAAGTATGGGCTGCTTATAAATGATAGCTAGCCTTTGGGTGCTGGTTTGAGGTATTTGGATTTTATGTTCTAGGCTATTGTTGTCCAGTGGAATGTCTTGCAGTGATGGAAATGTTCTATAATTTGCACCAATTCAGTAGCCACAAGCTATGTGTGGCTATTGGGCATTTGAAATGTGGCCAATATGTCTGAGGAACTGTACTTTTTATCTTAATTTTAGTTACATTTAAATTTAAATAAGCACATGCGGCTGATGGCCGCCATGCTGAGGAGTGCAGTTGTCAGGCGGTGATGTGCTGTGACATTGTTGTAGAGGGTCGTGACAAATGAAAGTCCTGTGCAAAGCCAGTGGCAGAGCACAAGTTGGACAGGGTTGGGGAGATGACACAGGAAGGCTTTTGCGTTAGTTGAGCAACAAAGTTGGGTGCAAAGTTGAGTAGGAAAAGATGTGGGGAATATTTTTGAAAAGAAAATTACATTTCTAATCAATGTGACCACCAGAAGTTTTCTGCTGTTGATGGAACTAGGGAAGTTTGGGAAAGAGTATTGCATTATTTCGGGGTTTTGTTTGTTCGTTGTTTAAAAAGGCAAGAGACTTAAAAGGAAGCAGGAGGCAGGGTATGAGTTTACTTGAAAGAGGATGGTTTAAATGCAAATGAAATACTGATGCTAAGAGATTCAAGTTTCGTCAGTTTTATATGTGAAGAAATGACCCCGCCCCACCTCAGCAAAACAAACAGATGTCGGGGTGGTTCAATGACATAGGCCAGGTTACTTTTAAGGTTTTTTTTCAGGAAACTGATTGGAAGCTCCAGTCGCATTATGTCCCATGTTGTGACTTGTCCATTGGACTGGATCAGTGTTTCTCAACCGCCTGGGCCTTGACTGTCTTGGGAAACATGCACTGCCATCTGCTTTTCTTCCTGTTTCACCACTTCACTCTAAGGTTGTAGTTTCAGGCCCCTCACCCCTTTCTCTTCTGCTTCTCCCTCCTTCCTAGGCCTGCCCGCAATAGGCCTCCACTGGAAGATTCTGGTTTTGATGACCGCAGGCTGCTGTGGGGGCAGAGGCCACCTGCCTGTGGCATCGATGCCTTGCTTACAGTGTGCAGAGTCTTTTTAGCTGATTTTCACCATGACAGGCACACATGCTGACAGCACTCAGAAGACTCCAGTGGGAAACTGACTAGACCAGGATACCCATAGGATTCTTGACCCAAATGCCCCAGTTTTTTTCACTTTGTTTTATTTTTTAAGACCTTGGTTGTTGCTTCATTCCATTGTCTGAGGCAGTTTCCTATCAGTGGAGGCAGGCAGCAGTGAGGTAGGAGGAAATAGTACCTGACCCTGATCACATTACAAGGAAAGATGCCTTTCATTGTTTTTTTCAATGTGAGTAAGTTAATGGCTCAGAGACACTTTGATCTAAGAGGAAGTATTTCTTTAAATACAGGATCTTTTATAAAATGTTTCTGGCAGCTAGTAACATCAGCTGTTTCCAGGGAGAACTGGGTAGTAGGCTCCTTAGTTGGTGGAAAACTTCTCTGTATAAACCTTTCTATGGTGGCACATTGGCTCACACCTGTAATCCCAGTGCTTTGGGAGACCAGGTTCGAGAGCAGCCTGGCCAACATGGTGAAACCTCATCTCTACTAAAAATACAAAAATTTGCTGGGCACGGTGACGCACACCTGTAATCCCAGTTACTCAAGAGGCTGAGGCAGGAGAATCACTTGAGCCTGGGAGGCAGAGGTTGCAGTGAGCTAAGATCACGCCACTGCACTCCAGGCTGGGTGACAGAGCCAGACTCTGGCTCAAAAATAAATAAATAAATCTTTCTATGCATATTTAATTTTGAACTATGTGAATGTAATACCTATTCAAAAATTGAACAAATAACATTTCAGGATTTTGGAGAGAAGAGGGGGCTGGAGTGTGTTCTCTATCCTGACCACTCTTTTCCTTCAGATTCTCGAAGGCCGCCACTTCCATAAAACAAGCAAACTCATTTGTGCTAAACAACAATTAACATGAATAGCAGCTAATCTGGTCTCTGGGATGAATGACCCTTTGGTATGCTAAGTGTGATTCCTAATCCACCTTAATCCAAAACAACCTAACCCAGTAGTCCTCAACCAGCAATTTTGCCCCCACCCCTGGGAAGATTTGGCAATGTCTGGAGATATTTTCGGTCGTTACAACATGAGGGCTGGCGCTACTGGCTTCTAGGAGATAGAGATCAGGGATGCTGCATCTTACAACGAGGAGGATGGATCCCCAAAACAAAGAATTATCTAAACAGTGCCAAGGCTGAGAAGCCTTCTTCAAATCAAACTACCCTTTTTAAGAGGAGGGCGGATGTGAGTCCAGCTCTTCCACATACTAGTTCATAACCGTAGGCATTTTTCCTAGTTGTTGTGAACCTTCATAAAACGTAATTAATATCTACCTAAGCTGGCTCATAGTGCTGTGAGGATCAAACAGTTTAACACACGTGAGCAAAAACTGGGAAAAGTAGAATATTAATGAGTGAAGTCACTGTTTTGATTAGCAAGAATGCAATCCCTGAGCCTCTGATTTCCAGATTAGTTCTGTGGGGACAGAGTGCTGGATTCCTGGGGAGAGCGGTTACTTAGTCTCCTGGGGCAGCTGCAGTCAAGCCTGGGCATGGGAGGTGAACTGACAGTACTGGGGCATGATGCTGTATGCTTCCCAACAGCAGCAGGTGTCTGAAATCAGAGAGAAAAATGTGCTCTTAATAGCACAAGAAAGGTGCCACTGCACTCTAGCCTAGGCGACAGAGCAAGACTCCATCTCAAAAAAATATATAGTAAACTGCTGTTGTGTTTTAACAACTAAGCAGCAAGGAAGTGAGCTGCATCATTTAGAGAGGAGAAATTTTTAAAATAATTCCATTATACTTAGAAGCATGTGTAATCATATCACATTACCACGCACCCCCAGCCCTGGCAGATCACCCCTCCAGACACTTTTGCTTCTGTCTTCTTCCTCACTAAGTACTAAAGCAGGTGATTACAAATCTGCCTTTATGACTTGTAAGCAGGACATTACAGATAATTAAGCAAAAAGAATTGGCGGCTTCAGATTAAAACAGCCGAGCAAGCCAACTCTCTCATTAGCCTGTCGCTCTGAATGCTTGGTTCTTAAGTGACCTCTTTCACCCTTTGCTTTGGAGGGGGCCTCCATGTGTTAAGTTACCCAGGTTTGCTGTACTTCTGCCTTCTGATTAACTGTAGACCCTTTGTGTTTTGGTCCCTAATACCAATGAACATCACATTGCTGTCTCTAAAACATGAACTGTAGGAAATTGTATCCTACACCCAAAACTACTGCACAGCTTCCTTCATGGGCAAAAACTCTGCAATGTTGTTGAGTTTGGTGTGAATGGCAGATGAGGAGGTTGGGGTGTTCAGTGTTACTGCAGCCAATGAGGCCATCTGAACTGTGGTTCCTGTTCTCAGGGCACAGCGATGCTTTTGTTTTTCAATTAAAAGGCCTAATATAAACAGGTGTTCACTCCTTCCCCGCACGGCTCAGCCAACCGGGTTCTGATCTGGCCAGCAGACCCCCTTTCCCCGAGGCCTGTAGCTTGTCCACTTTCATCACTCACTCACTACCTGCCCTCCTTTGCCTGAGCACATAAAAGAGATTTTTTAAAGGTGGCTCTTAAGAAGTTGCGAAAGAGCATAAAAAATTTAAAAGTTCAAAATTCTCTGTTCTGAATTCAGGAAAAGATGGCAGCAATGTAATGTAAGTTCTAGTCTTACATCTCAGCAGTCATGGGGAATATACCATTTGCTTATTCAGAGTTTTTGCTGTTTTATAAAGTTAGAATCATTGGCTGATGGAAGAATTTTATTTATCAAATATATTGAGTTTATTTTAGCCAGAAGCCTACTAATTCAGTGAATTAAACCTTAATTATTATCAATCAAAAGCAATTTTAAAAGCAATGCTAATAATAAGAGTTAACATAAGTGCTTAGTGTATGCCAGCTATCATTCCAAGCACTTTGGAAAATTTATTTAATCATCATAACAACCCTAGGAGGTGATACTATTGTTACCATTTTACAGATGAGAAAACTGAGGTACAGAGAGGTTAACTAACTGCTCCAGGACATAAAGCAAGTATGTGGCAGAATAAGTCTGGGATTTTAACCCCAACTGTCTTTCTTCAGGGTCTGTAAGACCCTACCCACTGCATTATTGTCTGAACACTCTGGTGTCTGGAAGGCAGTACTGCCTATGACATTAAAACAGTGATTCTCAATTATCCGCAGTAGTAGCAGGGGGCCATAAGATAAATTCAGACAGCTTTGGAATGGGAACAAACGAATAGAATTTAACAATTTAAAATTTTTTTCCCCAATTCAGTGGTTCAAAACCACTTTTCTCATCAAAGTGTATCTCACTTCTGAACACAGAATCTGAACGGTGTAGACTCAAGAATAACTTTTTCTAGAAAGTACAGTGATTTTAAAATGAAAAACAAAATCCCTTGGGCACTGTGCAGAACACTGGAAATGAGAAGATGACTAAAGTGATCATTTCAAAAATTATCCTTGAGTGCAGAACTCAAAATTGACGGTAAAAGATGAGATTCACTTGACAATGCTGACATATCTTGGATTGTCAAGTTAGGAGAAGAACACATTTTAAAACCTAACTGGCAATTCTGTGGACCGTCAGAAAGAGTCACAACTCGATAATAATCTTCCCAATTGCTTAAAAACATCTGGTAAAGAAAGCATTAGGTAGGAGGATGACTGTTTTGAAAGTTATTTTCCTCTATGGGAATCCAGTTCTCCCAAATGGTACACTGTATTTTCTGGCAAGTTCTGTTTACTGTCTGGTCTTGTGTCAGCTGCGTTTATTATACCAGAGAAAGGAAGATGTGGCAGCTCAGTCCTCTGCATGAAAGAGACAACCCTTCAGCATATCGTTAAGGAAGGAAAAGACGATGGGTTGCGGTCTCTGCGGGGGCTGTGAAATTAAGACTCTCAGTCCTGTGTCTGTTCTGCCCAACTCTGACATGCATGTACACCCACACACCCAGAGACACAAACTGGGTTCACTTACAAGGAGACTTCTGAAGTATTCATGAGGTCTCACTGCACTTCTTTCCAGCAGTCAATGAGCTGCTCTTCCTCTTAAATCAGTGATTTCTGCTCATCCATTGATGTGCTGCTATCTACTTTATTGCAGATCAGGGAGCATTTGGTTATTGAGTGCAGAGCTGAAATGTAGGTGGTCTGGGTAACATTCTAATTTTCCTGAGCTAAGTTTTCATATTGTGACCTTGCTACTTTTATGGGCGTGCTTAATGCCTAGAATGTACGACATACATTTGACTTACGTCCATGTACTCATTCATTTCTCCAGTTGACAAGCATTTATTTAGCTTGGCATGGAGCTAGGCCTTAGGGGTGGAACAGAGGCCAAGACAGACATAGTCCCTGCCCCTAATAATGCTTTCATTGTCATGGTACAGACAGATGAGAAAGAGCATGCACAATCAAGTAATTACTAACTTTTAAACTACTATGAAGAAAATAAAGATAGGCGGAGGTGCTGCTGCCTTTTAGATAAGGTATTTGGGGGACCCTCCCTAAGGAGGCAGCATGGGGGCTGGGATCACAAGTGTGTGAAGGAGGCAGTCAAGAAAAGAGTGGAAGAAAGAGCACACTTGGCAGAGAGAATGGCCTTTGTCAAGTCCTGAGGCAGGAAGGAGCTTGGTGGATTCAAGGAACTGAGGGGGAGGTCAGTGTGATGCCAGGCTCTGAGCAAGGAAGAGTGGCCAAGTAGGGTGACAGCAGTGGTTCCCAATGGGGGCCAGATGTGTCCTCTGGGAGACATTAGACAATGCTGTCACAATTGATGGGAGTAGGTGCTACTGGCACCAGGTGGGAGGCCAGAGATACTGCCCCCTACAACAAGTACTCATCAGCCCCAAGTGTCAGCAGTGCTAAGTTGAGAAGCCCTGAGTTAGAGAAATAGGCAGCAGCCTAGACAAAGGTAGTGGACTAGGAGAAGAAGGAAGGAAACAAGTTTGAGATTAATTTCAGAGTTGATATTGACTGGACGGGGCCGTGGTTGAATGTGGTGGTAAGGGCATGGCAGGAATGATTGATGATCCCAGGATTCTAATTTGAGCACCTGGATGGATGCTATGACCATCTGTGGAGATAGAGATGAATGGTAGAGGGGAAACAAGTCTTCCAATTTGGACATGTGGGTTTGAGAATGTCAGTGAGGCCCTGAAGGGGAGAGGCAAGTGGGTGGTTAGTCATAGATTTGGGACTCAAGGGGTTGGGGTTCAGCTTCAATTTGTCAAATTGCAGATTCATAGGCACTGGTGAAATGGATGGAGAACAGAGACCTCAGGAAGGGAGAACATCCATATTTTAATGTTGGCTCCTAAGATCCTATTCCAGTTATATTCCTAAAATACACAAAGCTCCCCAAGTCACTGCCTTATTATCTTCCATTGGGTTTCTGGTGCATTCAGAAAATATCCACACTTCATAGCGTGGCGTATGAGTCCTTCATAGCCATCCCCAGTGGGTGTGTCCTGAGCATCTCCTGCCATTATCTTGGACACACACCTAACTCCAGCCACACTGCATGCTGCACCTTCCTCTTTTCCATCCCCATTCCTTCCCCACACAAGCTGATCACTCTGTGATGTCTTCATTCCAGAAACAGCTCTATCATTGCCTTTGTCCACCCTCCTGGGCAGTGGCTGTCAGCCACCCTACTGAGCCTCCCTTGGCACCCTGCACTTAACTCTGTTATGTCACAGGTGACTTTGTTTTTGTTTTGTAATAATTGTTGGCAGTTATGTCTTGCTAACTGCGCTGTGCTAGCACAGCGGCCTTGCCCAATTATTTTGACATCCATAGGGTCCCACACAACGTCTGGTACAGCATCCAAGGAATGTATCACTTTTTTTTTCTTAATTCTAAGATTGTTTTAGACTTTCCAAAGAGATATGTTCTTGAGCCTACAGTTCTGGAGGTGCAATTAGAGGTGAGATATAGGGCAGGGTTGGGGAGCTGAAGAGGAATGGAATTTGTACTGTGGATGTTTGAATCACAGAAAGAACACTTTGAAAGAGCTCGGTTACATTTTCTTGCCTTTTTCTGTTTCAGAACGGTAGTGATTACTTGAGTTGTGGGTCACTGTACAGGCATTTGAAAGTTGGCTCTTAATGATGTGGCATCCTGAAGTCCCCTCATCTGTAGTCTACAGATGGTTTGTGATCAGCTGTTTCTGGAAGAACTTCAGCAATGAATTTAAAAAGGCAGCCTTTTTCCAATGCTGTCACTTGAAGGTTCTATTCTTTCCAGATGTTGGCTCAATTAAAGGCAGCCCCTAGATGGAGGACAGTAACTGTCAGGGGAAGTCAGGATTTGGGATTGTTTGGCAGCCCATTTCTCCAGAACAAGCATCCTAGTCAATGCCCTTTCCTTTGTAACATGAAAGAAACAAGATCAATGATTGTTCAGGTTTGCTATTTCAAAGAGAGTGAGAGGGAACAATAGCCTGGCAGTTTTAAAAGCAACTTTATGCCTCTCAAAATCATAGAGGAGTGTAGACTTTAAAGCTGCACTTAGGATGTAGAAACAGGCATTGATGAGAATAGACAGAACGCTGGATCTTACTCTCTCTCTCCCTTCCTCGCCGGCCAGTGGGCTGAGAAGGGAGTGTGTGGCCAGGCCTTCAGGCTGGCTGTGCCATTGACGAGCTCAACCTTGTGCAAGACAATGTCTGAGCATACAAATGCTATAGTGTGGCTTGAGTATTAAATCTAACGCTGTATGAGAAGGTACCAGGAAGATGGCAATTGGCTGTATAAATGCCAAATTGCTGCTGTAGATGCTGGCTCTCTACCTACTCCCAATGGAATTTAAGCCCTATGAGAATAGGGACTTGGCAGTCCAGGTATTAACAGAATTCAATACTCAGTGAAGGCCTCAATATTATTGCCACCTTCTCCGTATTGGGACACCGTTCAAAGTATGGAATCGCAAATTCTAAACCCATTCCAATTGCAGTTTGGGACCCTGTTCTCCTTCTATGGTAATCCTTACTGTTGAAAATTGAAGGTGGTGAAAGGTTGTTTCAAAAAGCAATGGAATTCTGTAAGGAAATCTAATCTTTGTGGGTTAAAGACATTTAAAAAAAAAAAAAAAAGCCTATGCCTAGAAAGGGAACTTTTTTTTTTTTTTTTTTTGCTTTTTCATCGTATTAAATAAAAATGGCAAATTTTCTATTGCAGCTTTACCATCTCTCAGTGTGTGATTTAGTTTGAGGAAGCTATATTGGGCTTCAAGCACCCTTTTTCCTCATTTGTCTCTGCCTTTATACATTCGAACTGCTCTTCCGGAGCCAGTAGAGTTTTTCTGGGGAGAAGCAAGTGCCGCCCTCTCTAAGGACAGAGAGTGCAATAGAACGAGGTGAGGGTGTGTGGTTGAAGACAGCAAGATAAGGGAAGGTGGGAGTGGGCAGACAACATCTAAACCCATTGCCTAGGTTTTAAAGAAAATCGTGAACAAACCAAGCTGCACAATCAGCACGGTCCCTTGCCCCAGATTATTTCTTTATTTTTAACTTATTTATTAATTATTCTAATCTTGGAGACAAGTCAGTTCCCCCATTCCTGTCTCACAACCCAATGCTCTATGGAATATTTGATTTGGATATAACTTTAAGATTACAAATTAGAAGGGTTTGAAAACTGTAAATACAAAAGAGATTTGAAGCAGTGAAGTTTCATTTGAGAACAAAATCAAAGGATGAAGTCTTCTGAGATTCTGCTTTACAAAAAACAAAATAAGACCCTGTTTTCCAAGGAAGTGTTCAATGTAATAAAAACATCAAATGTTTCCATTTCCTTTGGAATTTGGGGTATGCCAACTCAAGCTGCATTGATGTTTATCTCTATGCTTTGTATTCATTTTTTGAAAAAAATTTTGTTTTTAGCATATGGGATACTTCCATACACACATATGTGTGTGTGTGTGTGTGTATATATATATACACACACACATTTATATAAACATACATATATAGACAGCTAATTTTTAGGTGTGCATGTTGTTTTTTTTGGATTATGAGGGTCCTGAATTGTTTCAGATGAGTTTATAGATGGGTGGGAAGAAGCTACACTTCATGAAAAACTCCTGATTTACCTGGTCAAGGGGAGGCTGTCTTACCAGAAGCCAGGTGGTCATTGCTGAGCAGATGCAGCATGTCTCAGGCATCCCTTGGCCTTCAGAGTCCCTAGCAGGGACACACAGTGGCTGGTACAGAAGACAGTCTGGGCAAATCTGGGGCACCAGACCAAAGCCCGTTGCCCTCAGGTTTCCATTTCCATGAGAAACTAATTTAAACCCACAGTCTACTCCTGCAATAGGAAACATTATAGACATGCATGCCCTTCCTGCTTATTGACCCAAATTCAGCCTTAGCAAGGGCACCTAGGCCAGAAAGCATTCAGCGCCCAGATGGCCTGGAACAGTATCTTTGTTTCCAGCTTTCCAGCCTCAGAATGCCTATCTCCTGACGTGTTCTCCCTCAGTAGATAAATCTGAGCACCTGCTTGTGTTAGGCAGGGATACAGCAGTGAACATAAGGCACTTGGCCCATGACCTCAGGAAACCAAGGGGTCTGTGCATTTCAGCACTTTACTAAATTACCTTTGGAAATGGTTATCCCATCTTAGACATCCCCCAGCTAATTAGGGGAGCCCTGTTTTTCTGAGTCCTCACTAGCACTAAGCACTGGTCCTTTAAAAATGTTTTAACAGCTAGATACGTGAAAATGCCTTAATTTTCACTTTAATTTGCATTATTGTTGTAAGTTAGACTTTTTTCAGATGATTATTGATTTATGTATATTATTATGAATACCCTTTGCTGTCTGATTTGTAAGCACTAATATATTTACAGCCTTGCATTTTTGTTGCCAATGCGTTTTCAGTCTTAGACTTTTACTTTTCCTTTTTTTTTTTTGACTAAAGCTTTTAGATAGTCAAATTTGTTAATGCTTCCCTTAAGGCTCTTATCTTTGCTCTTATTTTTAAATTTTTTACTATTAGTGTCTTGCTTTAATTTTAATAATTTGTAATGCAAGACTTCCGATGGTATGCTTAATTTTCAAAAATTTCCCAGTGATGTTTTTACATTTTTTTCCTCTAATTGAACTTTAGAATTATAAGGTCGTAAACAAATTTCTATTGTGATTTTTATTGAATTTATATTAATGAATTCAGAAAGAAGCATCTTGTATTTCTCCTTCCAAGAATAAAATGTATATATATTTATTGTCTTTTATGCTCCTCAGTAAACTTTTATTTTCTTCACAGATTTTGTACCTATTTTTAGTTGAATATATTTCTGTGTATATAGGGTTTTTTGTTAATAATGTTTTGAAGTTTAATTGTTTTTTGTTTTTTTCCTGTTGCGCATGGGATTTTTTTTTCCATTACATTTTCTGACTGATCAAGATCATACATAAGATCTTGATCCATGTGAGTTTATTTTGTAAACTGACAACTTTTTTTTTAAACTATTCTACTAGGTTCATGATTGATTCTTGGATATTCTAGGTAGCAATCATATAATTCATAAATTATCGTTTTTCTCCTTCTAACCAGTATTTTGTAATTGGCATGTCTTAATAATTCAATCTTCAAAAACAGCATCAAAGAATTTTTGTGATAAAAGCACAGCCTTGTCTTACTTGTGTTTTAAAGGACAAATGGCTCTTGTACTGTTTCCCAGAGTGCATTCTTTGCACACACAAGTTATTAATAGATATGGAAATAAAAATCCCTTGGTCACATACATTTGGGAAGCATCAGTCTGGTGCTTCCATCAGTAGATGGTTGTCTCCTAGCTTGAAAAATTATTTTCTGCATTAAGAAAGTTTCTTTCTGCCTTCAGTTTTACTAAAATTTTTTTTAAAATCATAATTGAAGGGAGAGGAAAAGAGGGGAGAAAGAATTGAAAAAAACTATTGAATACTGTGCTCAGTAACGGGGTGACAGGATTGATCTCACCCCAAACCTCAACATGGCGTGTTATACCTAGGTAACAAACCTGCACCCCAAATATGAAAGTTGAAATAATTTTTTTTAATTAATTAATTAAAATCTTAATTGAATATTGACTTTTACATATGATTAAGCTGACCATGGAAAGGCCATTGTAAACAGAGTTAGCTTTTTGAGATACTCCAAGTACAAGCAAATAATAAATAAAATATTATTTAATTCAGATTTTGTATCAGTTTAGATGAATGGAATCATTTTTTTCCCCTTATAGTTTGGAAAAAGTCTAAAAATGTCTTCCTGTGGGTCTGCTGATCACTTCCCCATACCAGAGTAATGTGTGGAAATTATCCTAAGAGTTAGTCCTTTTTTCAAGTTATTTTGGGGTGAGCAGGTTGTTAAAATCATTGAGAAATTTTGGTTTTGGCAGGGCGGGCCGGGGGAAGCTTTTGTGTTTCTTTTGCCTGAAATTCTGGCTTTTTCATCTGTGTTCCTTTTGTTGAGAATTTTAAAGTAATTTCATGTTATATTTGGGCCTGTGTTTCTTCATTTGCAAAACTTGTGGTATGGCTGACTGCTAAATGCCATTGAAGCCTCTTGGTTTCTTGGTGGTGGTGGTTTTGTTGGTTATGATTCTGTGATCATCTCTTGCAGCAGTCGTTTTATGAAGGCCAGGCAGGATGCCTTGGAGAGGGGAAAGAGAAGAAAGTAAAGAGTGGGGAGAAGGCTACATTTCTCATCTCTTTTTGAGAAAGCCTGAGTTGTTTCCCTTTGGTGCAAAAGCAATAATATCTTGCATATTTTCCCACCCTTCCTTAAGTACTCTGTGGATTAGGAACTCAAATGACTCTACCAGTTTAGGAAAATTAATCCTCTGTAGGAAAAGGTAGAGATTTTCTCCCCCTTTTCTATGTTCTTTGCAAAGTGAATATAACAGAAAATTATCAAAGTCTGTTATGAGAGTTTGAATTTAGGAAAATTAGCTTGAATGTGCATAAAGCATGACACTGTGTTGCCATCCCACCGGCCCTTCAAGCATAGAGGAGCCCTGATGTAACAAGAGCTGAGATGAAGATGTGGTCTTTCAGAAAGAAGAAGAGCAATGCCAGGGTGCTGTATTCCTGTTAGGTCCAACCATGGTTGTCTCCATTCAAGAGAGGTCCTGTCAATACCATTTTCTAGCCAGAAGTCCAAGTGTCTACTCTTCTATGTTATAAACTCATCACCCCTTCATTCATTCAACAAATGGTCCTCTAGGACCAAATACTGGGACTACAGAGATGCAAGCCAGTCTCCTAGTTTCAGCCCAGTGCCAAGTAGCATCAACTCTCGGGGCCAGTGGGACAAAGAGTGAAAATGTTTGGGTGCCTCAAGTAGACAGGATGTAAAACTATTGAAAGCGTTTCACAGCTGGGCATGGTGGCTCACACCTGTAATCCCCACACTTTGGGAGGCTGAGGCTGTCAGATCACCTGAGGTTGGGAGTTTTAGAACAACCTGAGCAACATGGAGAAACCCCGTCTCTAGTAAAAATACAAAATTAGCCGGGCGTGGTGGTGCATGCCTGTAATTCCAGCTGCTTGGGAGGCTGAGGCAGAAGAATCGCTTGAACCCGGGAGGCGGAGGTTGGTGAACCGAGATTGCGCCATTGCACTCCAGCCTGGGCAACAAGAGGGAAACTCCATCTTAGAAAAAAAAAAGAAAAAAGAAATTATTTCACACTTGCTATGTGTATTAGTTTCTTGTTAGTACTGTTGCAAATTACTGCAAACTTAGTCAAGGTGTCAGCATGGCTGTGTTCCTTATGGAGGCTCTAGGAGAGAAGCCTTCTCTATGGGGACCGCTTAATTTCTTGGCCCCTTCTTCCACCTTTAAAGCCAACCATGGTAGATTGAGTCCCTTACATTGTATCTCACTCACTTGCTCCTTTGCCTCTTCTTTTTTTTAACTCTTAAGAACCCATATTATTAAATTAGGCTCACCTGGGCAGTCCAGGACACGCTCCCTAACTCCAGTCAGCTGATCATTAACCTTGATTGTATTTGCAGCCTTGTAAGGTAACATATTATATTTTGCTTTCTAAGGTTGCATATTCTCTGGCTCTAGAGATTAGGATATAGACATCTTTGGGAGACATTGTTCTGTCTGCCACCATATAATTCAACAGTGTCCTCCTCTGTGCATCTGCAGTTCTTTGTTATGCCTTTATCATTACTGTCAGTCTGTCTGGTACTCTCAGTAGATACCAACTGGGATCCTGAGGTGTAGACAGAACTGTCTCAGATCTGTATGTCCTTCTCCTCCTCTCATTCCCTTCCCTTTTCTACTTAACTCCCTCCATAAAATCAGCATGCTCAATAAATGGACCTTCAATACCTAAGTCTCCCTGTAATCAACTTACATAAATAAGAAATCATTTCCTGGGGTATAAGCATGAACCTGGCTTCAAATGCAACACCTTGTAATTGAAAAGCAAATGTGGCTTATGTTACTACTGTTAACATGAAGCAATTCATGTTTGAACAGAATTTGCTAAATCAAATTTTGAACTCACTGCTGGAGACAATGTGGTCCCCTTCATTTCCTGATTATGCATCTCCCACAGAACGATTTGCCATATTATTTCTTTGGTGTTTACAGAAGCAGATCATGTTTATGAAGCATGTCCAGAAGAAGGAAATGATATATGGAAAATCTCTACATGGGGTATAGAGTCAACTGATCCCTAGGTTAGAATCAAGAGCTATAAATAGGCCAGTGACTTCATATGTACTGTGGGACTGGTATTTTCCATCTTTCAGCCCACAGTTTGGATAAACTTAGATGGATTTTTTAATAGTTCTTTGAAAATGGAACATTAGCTATCCACAGAGATTTAATTTTGGACAAAAAATAGGAATAAAAGTCATCATTTCTGATGATAGGATTAGACAGATCTTTTTTCTTGAAAGTAATTGAATATTCGGTGTGTTTTTTGCAGTTTCTGTTGAATTGAGAATAGTGACCATCATTTGAGGTGGAAATAGAAGAAATGATTAATTTAGAAAGAAGAAGGATTGTGGGGTGGGTGGAAGTGGCATTTTCTGCATTGTATTCTTAGAAACTTCGACTGTTAGAGTTGGAAGTACTCTGATAAAACTGTTCTTTAACATATGATAAAACAGAGGCCCAAATACATTAAGTCCCCGGCCAAGAGTGTGCTGAGTACAGAAAGCCATGCTGGAGCTCATGTCCTGGGCTCTGGCCCTCAGCCTTTCTCAGCCCACTGCACTCATCTTCAGCACCTCTGATGGACTCATTGGGGCGACACCATCAAACTATGTGCCCCAAAGATGCCCTCATGTCAATTTCCACTTGGGAGTTTCTCATGCTAGGATGGCGAATATACTCCCTGCCTGGTTTACCTTTGAGAACCCGGCTTTCATCTGCTATGAGACACAGCAGCCTTTGCTTTTGTGTGTATGTGTGCATGTGTCCATGGAGGCAGGGAGAGTGGACAGGCATGTTTGTGCACACGATACACCAGCAGCACTTTTAAGGACCAGGATCATGACAAAAGCAACAAGAAGTGCACTTTCTTTTCCAAATTACCCAGGGTTTTTTTTTTTAAAAATAGTAATATCACTTCAAGTGTTTTGTACTTGGCTTGGTGAAACAAAATGTGAGTTAAAACTGCGGAATATTAAAAGTGTTCTTGACACACCTATAATATGAGACATTCCATTGATGTGGATAGCATATATGCAGACAATACAACAAGCGTTGATGCTGCATTTCCACCTACAGATAGTTTTGCACTTAGACAAAGTCTTAGTTCTTAACCAGAGCTGATTTTGGCCACCACCCCTCCAGGGGGTATTTAGCAGTGTCTGCAGGTATTTTGGGTTGTTACATCTGGAGGAAGTGTGCTACAGGCACTATTTGTAAAGACCAGGGTTGTTGCTGAACATCCTACAATGTGCAAGACAGCCCCACACAACGAAGAAGGGTCCAGTCCAAAATGTCAATAGTGCCAAAGTTAAGAAATCTTAGCCTACAGGAATTTATGACTTATCTGATTCTTAGCTTTAGAAGGCTATGTAGAGTTGATTAATTTAGAAACAGCTTGGCTTGTGGAATAAACATACCTAGTATAGTCTGTGAACTGAAGTGAGCCAAGGCGGTCCCAGTATTTCTTCTATACTTGCTCTCTGCGATCTCTGTTCTATGCAGCTACTTGGGAGGCTGAGGCAGAAGAATCGCTTGAACCCGGGAGGTGGAGGTTGGTGAACCAAGATTGTGCCATTACACTCCAGCCTGGGCAATGTGACCAGAGTTAAAAACCAGCTTCCCTCTGCTCTTCACATCTGTGGGTCCTATGGTTGAGGATTTTGATGTACTGTTTTAGTTTGGGGTCCTGATATAGCTTAGATAATCAAACACAGAATTTTTAAAGATATTTGTGAATGTAAAGAACTAAAGACTGCCTTACCCTGATCCATTCTTTACACAAACAGCCCCAGTCAAAGAACCCTGTGCTAGGGGTGGAATCAGGCCTCAGCACGGACAAGTCTCGGCAAAGACCCCTGTGGCAGCAGTGTCTGAAAAAGGAGAAAGGTTCAAGGAAGGAGAAAATGGCTAGGAGGCTGCAAGAGCCTTCCCTCAGCGCTGTGTTCTACTCAGGGACCAATGTAGTAAGGATGATTTCTATTTCCTTGTTCCTTTTTTAATCTTTGAAAGAAAATTTTCATATTGTTTGGGGTTTTCCCCATTGCCAGGTGGTTACATTCCAAACAAATTAAGTCATGGGATATAGACACAAGTATTTCCATCATGCTGATTGTGTGGGGCTGATGGCAAGGTGATTCCCCTCCCATGGCAACACGTCATAACCACGCAAGCCCATAAGTATCAGCAGCTGGGAGCCTGGCTTCAGGACCACCCATGCCTTTGTCAGGCAGCTCTCACTGGTGGTGATGGATGGAAGAGACTGAGGCCTCTTTCACTCACTTCAATTCACAGACTGAGTCACTCTACTTCTCTGGGGAAAACCTATTTCCTTACCCAGCCAAACTGTGAAAATTCCCCCAGCTACATACCATGCCAGGTTTCTTTCACAAGCCAATTTGTTTCCAAGTAACCCTTCTTGTAACCTTCTGGAGCCAAGTGTCAGATATTGGTGCTAGGAGAAAGATGAATGGATTCTGCACAGACACAGGCCCTACCAACATGTGCCTGGAAGAAGGGAAGCTGGAGGTGTGGCTCAGGAGATAGGCAGAGGTTGTTAGAGGAAGCACAGAATATTGGAGGTGAAGATAAAGTGAGTAGTCGGCCAGGCCTTTTGTGCAATGGACTCAAGAAACATGTAAGAGAACACAAACATTTTTAGACTGATTACTCTTATGCATTCTGAAAGTTGGCTGCTGCAGGGCCTAAACAAGAGAAAGGCCTAACAGTAGGGGTTACATGTCCATAGGCTCATGGAAGCTTGGCATTGAGATGATCTTCATTCATTCATATCATCTACTCAGTCATTCAGCCCACACTGAGTTAAGCTCTGAGCAAAGCATTGTGGTTAAATGACAGATAGGTTAACGTTGTTGGTGTGTAGGGTCAGAGGTCTGGGCTGCAGAAACCCACCACAGTTTCCTCCAACTGTGACTGGGGAAGGGGGAAGGAAGCAGCCCTCCATTGAGCAATTAGCTGTGCATTGGGAACTTCCACTTGTGCTGTTGCAGCAGGGGCCAATAGTGGTGCATCTGGGACAGGACCACTGGAAGACTGGTTTGTTGGGATCAAGTCAAGGGGTTCTTGGAACATCTGCTGAGAACAGTCCCATTACCTGACAGCTCAGAAAGATGTCTGAGTCTGGCAGCCAGGTCCAATGGGGAAGACCCACTGGGGGAGATCCAAAGGTGTTTGTTGGTAGCTCTGACACCAACTTTTATGACCTTGGCAACAACCAAAACAATTTAATAGGCTGCCTCAGAGATCAAGAGAAAAGGACTAAACAGAAATAAACAGCAGCCCAGCCTCTCCCCAGCTGGCACTTGTGGAAATTGCACATGGGTGAAGCAAGGCTGCTTCTTCCTGCTCCACTTGTGAGAAGAATGACTGCCTGGTCTCCTTTCTCAGTGTCAGTCTGTAAGAGTTGTCATCCAAAGAAGGCAAAACACAATGACTTTCTGTTGGGTTTCTAGAGGAGCAACTGTAACTGGGCGGCGGGGGAGCGGGGGGGTCGGGGGGCCCAGACATCAAGAAAATTGTGAAATGAAAATGTTAAACCATACAAAACACGTGGCTTCTAGTGACCACCTATACTGAAAGGTAAATGAAGTAAAAAATTTATATGGAATTTTAGAGGAGGAAGAAATTTTGGCAATCCTGTAAGCCAGCGGCCTTCATTTTATAGAGGAGGATAGTGAGACCCCATGCCCCCTTGGAGCTGTCTCGGAGTCTCACAGTTCCCTGGTGGCAGAAGGGGCCTGAGACTGATTTTGCTGCATGTTGCTGATCCCAAATGTCTGCCCATGTTTGTAAATTAATAGGGTGGGGCTTATGAAATTAGGACCATAATCATTGTCTGTGAATACTTCTCTGTTTCTACCTTTGGTTAAAAAGCTGGTTGGTAGAAGAAGAGCTAGAAGCCCAGAGCCAGAGCCGTGGAGCCGTGGGTGTTCTCTTTCATCCCGATCTGAGTCTGGGTAGCCAGCTGGGTTTTGGAGGAGAGTGCATCTCCTCTGAAGACCTTAGGTGCTTTACTTGGAGAAGAGTTGATCCTGGCTTCTTGGAACAGGAGACACATAGTAATTTTAAAGGTTAAGAGGAAAGGAAGATAGGGATCCAGAAGGCCAGGGAGGAAAAGCCAGTGAATTTGGAGCGTGGGAGCTGGAGGCAGGTGGGAGAAGCCGAGGGCCTAACGTAGCTGTTTTATTTGTTTAACGTACAGGGCTCAGAAATAGAGGATTTTGGAAACTGTATTCCACTGTTCTAAAAGAGAAAGTGTGTAGGGGGAAAATAACATCTTGACTACAATGTAATCCTAGATCTTGAAACGTGAGGTTATATGGACAAAAAATGCTTAATCCAAACTTGAAAGTATGAATAATAGTCAAAATTATCCCCCACCTTCCCTGCTTTACCCAGGTAATGGAGATTCTTGAAAAACATGTAAATGAACTTTGTGTATATCAGTCTGTGCACACTTTTAGGAAGAGTTCCATTTAATAGACTTTTTGTAAAACATGATCTAGGATTTATCTTTCATATGTATAGTCCTTCTGAATTTAAGTTTCCTCATCTGTGAGGGTAATAGGGTTATGGTGAGAAATAAATATTGCAAATAACTCAATCTTACACAAAATAAGCACTTAACACACTAAAATATATGTATATTAAAATATCTCAATGGAAACCATTGCATTAGAGTCTTCAAATACGCAAAACCGGTCTTTTTCTACCCAGGAAACACCTACATCCTAAATTTTAAAGCCATTTTAGTAAATACTGGTATTAATGTTTGAGACTGTTTTGTTTAAAATTCTCTTGGCATTGTTCTTCTGTGGCTTTCCAGAAATATGGCCAGAACTACAAAGCGCATGGTGCTGTAAACAATTGCTATGTCGGTCATTTAAAATAATTTAACTATTAAAGAAGGGATGTCTTTACCCCCATTCTTTCAGAAAAGACAACTTGGCCATAGGAATTTAGAGAGAAGCCATTTTTCTCATCCCTTATTGACGTCATTCCTTAGTTCTTACATCTGCTGGATCTATTCTATAATAAGGAGTGTTTAGGGCTGGCATATGGAAAAATGATTTGAGATTGGTAAACAGCAAGTCACAGCTAATGATGCCTCTCACCGTCGGTCTGTAAAATCACTGCGTTGTCAATTTGAAAGTGTTTTTTGTTCTATGTATGATTCTTTCTCATTTAGCAACAGTAACCCTGCCCCTTTCTTCCTTCTAAATCTTAGATCCCTGAGATTTGCTTTTCTATTTCATAGCTGTTATTTATTCCTCTGAAATATATAATAACATCTGTTATATCATACATATATGTATAATTCCCTATCATCTACCCTTAGAGCTTATTATGAAAATTAAGAAGAGGAAGAATTAAATTGAGAGAGATCTGAAAGGAAGAGAACAATTACTTTGATTTCTTTTAGGTTTGCTTCAGTATCATTTATTATTTTCCTCATTATGTCTTTTCTATATCAAGAAGGTTAGTTACAAAAATGCTACATGACTAATACAAATTGAGGCCCAAATGGGGAAAAAAAATCCAGTGATCCCTGCCCCAATAAGAAGCTTCGCTTCTGTTTTTTTCTCTTTGTTTGGATAAACGGATAGCAATTAAGTCCTCTTGTCTTATGAAGTCAGAGATTTCCCTTTTGAATTAATTTACTGCAGAATAGTGACCAGTGGCCTGGCAAACACTGTCAGAGCACTGAGAAATGCTGGTGTATTTCCCCTCCTTACCTAAATACATTCTTCTTTTTAAAACTGAAGAGGTCAGTTGGTGGGATGAAAAGGAAAGGTTTGCAGTCTCTTGGGGTAGACAGTAAAAGATAACAACCAGATCTTGTATGCCACTGATATTTCCAGAAGTATATTATGTTTCCATGCTGGTTTCAGCCTTTTTAAGGGAATTAAAATCATCCCCCCTCATTCCCTAAATCAGCAACATCAGCAGTAGGTGGTTGTGTGTGTGTGTGTGTGTGTGTGTGTGTGTGTGTGTGTGTACATGTATGACTTCATATGAAGCAAGAGCTTGGTGGCTAGGGATTAATATCCTCTCGAAGTAGGTGGGGGATAACAAAAGGCCAGAAGGGGCGGATGAGAGACTGGAGGTTGCTGAGGGTTTCTTTGGGGGGAGGTTGGTTGGTTGTCCCAATCTTGTTTTACTTAAAGCTAGTAAACAGCCTAGATTCTAATTCCTATTCTAAAGATTCCCAAGTGTCAATGTTGTAGTGAAACCTTTCCACTTTGGCCCCATCTAGGATACCTTTTTTTTTTTTTTTTTTTGAAAGAAAGAAAAAGAGAGGAAAGAAAGTGAGAGTGAAAGAAAGAAAAAAAACAATGTAAGAGAGAAAGAAAGAGGAAGAGAAAGAGGGAGAGAGAACGGGATTCTTGTTCTATTGTCCAGGCTAGAATGCAGTC
>CAUYLG010045343.1:0-27012 GCA_963573385.1 Cacajao melanocephalus | reverse complement strand
AAAATTAACAAGAATATCCAGGACTTGAACTCAGACCTGGAACAAGTAAACTTAACAAATATTTACAGAACTCTCCACCCCAAATCCACAAAACATACATTTTTCTCAGTATCATATTACACCTGTTTTAAAAGTGACCGCGTAATTGGAAATAAATCACTCCTCAGCAATTGCATAGCATCTCACAGGTTTAAATAAAATATTGGTTGGCTGCTTGTTTGTTATTTTCATCTCTTAGTCCTTCCTGTCTCCATTGTTAAACACAATTATTGGCATAATAGAGGTTTTTAATACCCATTTTTAGATTGCATTCTAGCCTAGGCAGTAGAACAAGAATCCTGTTCTCTCTCCCTCTTTTCCTTCCTCTTTCTTTCTCTCGTACAGTCTTTTTTTTTCTTTCTTTCACTCTCACTTTCTTTCCTCTCTTTTTCTTTCTTTCAAAAAAAAATAAAAATAAATAAAAATAAAAATAAAAATAAAAATAAAAAAACACTAAAAGTAAAACTACCATTTGATCCAGGAATCCCACTACTGGGTGTCTACCCAGAGGAAAAGAAGTCATCATACGAAAAAGGTACTTGCACATACATGTTTATAGCAGCACAGTTCGCAACTGCAAAAATATGGAGGCTGGGCGTGGTGGCTTACACCTGTCATCCCAACATTTTGGAAGGCTGAGGCAGGTGAATCACTTGTGGTCAGGAGTTAGTTAGAGACCAGCCTGGCCAACATGGTGAAACCCCATCTCTACTAAAAATACAAAAATTAGCCTGTAGTGGTGGCAGGCACCAGTAATCCCAGCTACTTGGGAGGCTGAGGCAGGAGAATCGCTTGAACCCAGGAGGTGGAGGTTGCAGTGAGCTGAGATCATGCCACTGCACTCCAGTCTGGGCAACAAGAGTGAAACTCCTTCTCAAAAAAAAAAAAAATGCCCATCAATCAATGAGTGGATAAAGAAACTGTAGTATATATATACGATGGAATACAACTCAGCCATAAAAAGGAATGAACTAAAGGCATTCACAGCAACTTGGATGGGACTGGAGAATATTATTCTAAGTGAAGTAACTCAGAAATGGAAAACCAAACATTGGATGTGCTTACTCATAAGTGAGAGCTAAGCTATGAGGATGCAAAAGCATAAGAATGATACGATGGACTTTGGGGACTCGGGGGAAAGGATGGGAAGAGGGTGAGGGATAAAAGGCGACAAATTGGGTTCAGTGTATACTGCTTGTGTGATGGATGCACCAAAATCTCACAAATCACCGCTAAGGAACTTACTCATGTAACCAAATACCACCTGTTCCCCCCAAAACCTATGGAAATTAATACATTAAAAAAACTTATGCTTACTAAGTTAGTATGTACTTGCTGAACATCCAATAAATTTTAGTTCAAATTTTAAAAAAAAGGAAGTGGCTGAAAGCACTATGTTCCCTTTCCAGGTCTGGCTTATTAAAGAAAGCAAAGCAAACCAAATGACACAAAACAGCAAAACAAAAGAGAAACCTTTTTTCCGCATAGTCTTCCAAACTCTTTCCCTTTTTGTCTGCCAGATATTGATGCTCCGGGAGACCTTGGAATCCACATGTTGAAGCTGGCACAGTATCCATTTAATATCTGCTTGGGTCCCTGAATGACAGCATGGAGCATATTATTTTATTTGGCCATAGAAAGAATTGAAGTGCTGACACATGTTACAACACAGATCAACCTTGAAAACAAATACTAAATGAAAGAAGCCAGTCACCAAAAAAATCACATACTATATGATTCTATTCATATAAATGTCCACAATAGAGAAATCTATAGAGATAAAACATAGATTAGTGGTTGTATAGGGGTGGGGTAGGGAGGATAGGAGTACAGGGAGGGTGATAGCTAAAGGATTTGTGGGTTTTCTTCTTAAGGTGATAAAAATATTCTAAAATTGTAATGATTGCACGTCTGTGAATATTCTAAAAAACCATTGAATTACTGTAAATGGGTTAATTTATAATACGTGAATTAGATCTAATTAAAGTGTTTTTATTTTTATTTTTTATTTTTTGAGAGTCACTTTGTCACCAGGCTGGAGTACAGTGGCATGATTTGGCTCCCTGCAACCTCCACCTCCCTGCCACCTCCTGATTCAAGCGATTCCCCTGCCTTGCCTCCCAAGTAGTTGGGATTACAGGCACATGCCACCACGCCTGGCTAATTTTTTTGTATTATTAGTAAAGATGGGGGTTTCTCCATGTTGGCCAGGCTGGTCTTAAACTCCTGACCTCAGGCAATCTGGACACCTCAACCTCATAAAATGTTCGGATTACAGGTATGAGCCACCACACCTGGCCTAAAGCTGTTTTTAAAAAGTTCTTTACATGGCTTCATGTCTCTGCTTGCTCTGGCTCCTGGATCACTGCTCTGATGTCTTTGCTACCACCTCAAAGGATTTAAGCATGCCAGGAGGTCATTCTGAAAAGAAAGAGTTTAAACTGTACTAAAAAAAAAAAAAAAAAAAAAAGAAAGAAAAGCAAAAAAAAAATCTTGGCTATTCTTAGAAGTAATAATTGACAATGAAAAAAATTTAATCTTTCAATATAATTTACCCTGAAAAATATGTAGGTAAATCATGAATATGTACTTTCATAAAGCTTTAATTTTCTCCCTTAATTCCTGCATTATATTCTACTACTCAGAAATAACCCGCTAAACCTATTACCCTAATTTTAAAAGATTGATTGTAATTGAATAACTTCTGAAAAGGACTTTTGGGAAATATTGTTATTTTAAAGCCAGTTGCAAGATTTTCCATACTTTCCACCTATTATAAATTTGTTGTAATGTGTAAGGCAATATCAATGTCTTCATTTTTTGCAGCTAACACAATTGACATTACCATGACAACATACAGTAGAAGGGTAAATTGGTTAAATTCTCCTGCTATTTTATTTATAACATTTAGCTTTTAATGCTTGGCTTTGCAGTTCAGATGATAATATAATAAGTTTAAAAGGTTTTTATTCATAAAACATATGGATTCTAAAGTGAAGTAAGCCATCTGTCATTTTGATTTGAAAAGAGCAAGAATTAGAGTAATTGCATTAAGCTTGTATTTTTGCCATGAATATATGAATTTTTCACTTTCTTCTTGTTTCATTTGAAAAAACTCACATGTGAACAAAATGAACAACAGTCTTTTTCTTTGTAGGTATCAGCGAACAAAATCAAACAATATTTATCACACATATTGGAACAAAGAACATCAAGTAATGTAATCAATAAAAGAGAAAATCTCTTAGAAAAAAAGAAGAATCAACATAAAATAAGAATAAAAGAAATTCAAAATAAAGATATCTTGAAGAGAAATAAGAATCATTGTAAGTAGAATATCTTCTCACATGTAAATTTAAAATGACTACTGCAATCTAAAATCAAATTTTAGAGCTGCTTTCTGAGAAGTCTTAGGATTTAGTCATAAATATTTATACACACAAAAACATTAAATTCTGCAGGCTTCTACCTTTGTTTTATTTTAACTTATTTTATTTTTTTGAGACAGAGTCTCACGCTGTTATCCAGGCTGGAGTGCAGCGGCATGACCATGGCTCGCTGCAACCTCCACACCCTGGACTCAAGAGACCCTCCTGTCTCAGTCTCCTGAGTAGCTGGGACTACAGGCATGCAGCACCACACCTAACTAATTTTTAAAATTTTTAGTAGAGATGAGGGCTTGCTATGTTTCCCAGGCTGTTACCCCCTATTTTAGATTCAGAATTTGTGCTAATGATAGTAAGGAAGGTTGATAATCAGAAAATGTGTTCTTCTGACACAAGTAAATACAGAAAAGTAATCACTGCTAATAAGAGCAACAGATAGAAATTGAGAACCATGGGGTTATGGTGGAGAAAGAGAATAGTTTTGGGGCTGGATGAACTCACTGATGTTAATCTCTGTTTTTTCTGAGTCCTGCTTTGACAAGGATTTTTAAATTTTTAAATCTTAATATTTTAAGCGTATTTTTTCCTCACATTTACCTCCAAAAGACTGGTTCACTGCCCAGTTGAAGAATTGGCTCTAGATATGACAGAAATGTTGACATGCTTAGCTAACTGAAGTTAGAGATTTGGCAGGAAACAAATGGTACATTTAAACTGAATTATTTGAGAACAGTTTAATAAAGAGACTATTTCTAAAGGTGTAGACATGATATAGGGAAACCACAAAGTTTCCCGTGGGGCCAGCAGCAGGACTGGCATTACCACCCCACGGCCCACAGGGCAGTAGTGGCCACCAGAGATATGTAGGGAAGGCTCTGTGACAGAACTATGGCCTCAGGTCAAGGACAAAGCCAGCCTGCAGAGACCCAGATTGAAGAGGCAGGGAAGAAATAACCCCACCTCACTTTCTGCTTACCTTTCATACCTCCTGCTAGTGATGCCTTTCAGCCAAAGCTCTTCAGAAGAGAAAGGAAAGGGAGTCCATTGATATGTTGCAGTTCTTATGGGTTAGAGTCCCAAGGCACAGAGAAGGATGGAGTAGGATCTAGAACAGCAATCAGAAGGCTGGCCACCATAGCCTATGCCTATAATCCCAGCACTTCAGGAGGCTGAGGTGGGCAGATTGCCTAAGGTCAGGAGTTTGTGACCAGCCTGGCCAATATGGTGAAACCCTGTGTCTACCAAAAATACAAAAATTAGCCAGCCGTGGTGGCATGTACCTGTAATCCCAGCTACTTGGGAGGCTGAGGCAGGAAGATCACTTGAGCCCAGGAGGCAGAGGCTGCAGTGAGCTGAGATTAGGCCACTGTACTCCAGCCTGGGTGATGGACAGAGACTCTTTCTCAAAAAAAAAAAAAAAAAAAAAAAGGCAATTAGAAAACATCAAACACACCTGGCTTTCCAGACAGGGGAGATTAGATGGCATGAACTAAAAGGATAAAGAGCTTTTAGTGGCACACAGTAGAAGCATACTTAGTAAAGTTTCAGGATCTTGGAGTAAAAAAGGAATATTAGAAGTCCTCACCTAAAAGTACTAAGTCAATGTAGCCATCAGGATTCAACCAGAAAAAAAAACAACAGTAGGAGATGTCTATACTTAGGAATTTATTGCAAGAGACTGGCTTATGTGACTGTGGGGCTGGCGGGGCAAGTCCCATATCTAAAGAGTGGGCTATCAGGGAGAACAGGCTGGAACTCTTGGGCAAGAGCTGAAGCTGCTGTCCACAGGTGGAATTTTTTTCTTCCTCAGAGAAGCTTCAGTTCCGTTCTTAAGGCTTTGCAACTGATGGAATCAGGCCAACCCAGATTATCTAGAATAATCTCCTTCTGATGGGTTTTAATCATAGCTACAAAACAGCATCACAGCAACAACTAGATTCCTGTTTGAATAACTGAGGATGATAGCCAAGCCAAGCTGACACATAAAATTGACCATCACAGGCAGGTGTCTCCTAATCCTTATGTGTTTGTCTACATTTTTAAATTTAAGTGCAACACTTTACATTTATGTGTATTAAACTTCTCTATGTATATTTTACATTAACAGACATTTTACATTTATGTGGATTAAGCTTCATATGGACTATTATTCCAGCCTATTGATTGCATTCATGAATTCATTAGTTATTCTCTCTTAGCTTTTGAAATTTTGACAAACATATCACTTCCGATCTTTTACCCATGTTCTTGTTGGAGAAGTTAGCAAGATGGGCCAAATTTAGCACCTAGGGCCCACGATAATCCACCATAAATCTTTAGATTTTTATTGGTGACTGGGTGTCTTATTGGTGAGTAGGTAGATGTAATTACTTGGTCAGGAATATCTGACCAAATATAGATAAGATAAAAATCTGCATGTGATGTGGCTGAGAAAATTGTATTTACCAGAATGTCTTATACAATGTGCATTGCCTTGTTAAGACATGCCTGGGGTCATGTCTTAACAAGCATTCGTGGCTGGTATACACCCTCCCCTGCTCTCCCACCTCCCCCCAACACAGAAGCCCAGTGTCAGCCGATGCCAAGTCTTCAAGGATGGAAAGACATTGCCTTGTAGAATAAGGAAGAGAAATGTTGCCATTTTGTTTTTGAAAGGTTGAGAAGAAAAGAACAGGAGAAGAACTATGAAAACAGCAGATATGAGGAGCAAGAAAGATGGTGATTGGCTGCTGAAAAGTTAGTGAAACTTCAAAGTTGGGGGATTCCAACTGATATTTTAAAATCAGCAATGTCTAACATGACCATTAAAAGTTGGTTTGTTCCTGGGATAACTCATCTTCTCTTTCTGCTCTATAAAATATTAGATAAAATTTGTATTCCTTGTAAATGTTTTGAAAGAGTGAATATTCTTTTGGGACAACTCAAAGAGATACGAAGTTTTACTGTGGGTCCATATGACATAGTTGGGAACAGTACCTATTTAATTAGGAGTTAAGAAAGTAGAGGAAGCCATGGAGAAGTTACCTTCCCTAGAGGAACGTTTGAACTTCATAAACTGTAGAATGAAACAGGAATATGGGTTACATATGATTATCAGACTGGCTCAGAACCTTATTGAATTCTATTCTCATTTAATTCCCATTTCAACATTTTGTGTACAGGATATGTGTGAGAGGTATATAGATCTATAAATGCTATTCTGCAGGCCTACCAATCCTTCACAAAAGAGAAATGGGATTTAACTTACTCTCAAAAATTCTTTCTAATTCTTAGTGATTAAATATTCTTAATGGAATGCTCACAAAACACATATGATAATCTGTTCTAAAAATTAAAGAGATTAACATCAAGTTATAGTTCCAGAATATAAATAAATTTCTCTACATTTTAAAAACGGAGAAAACTGTTTACCCATTTTTGGAATTTTGCCACTTGTCTCTTTACCCAGAATTTCTCACATATAACAGATAGCATTTATACACCCATTGCTTAAAGGGAGGATCTGTGCCTGGCACTGTATCTGTCGCATAGTTGGAATGAAGAAATATTTGCTCAATTACATTGAGTTGAATTCTTTTTGTAGAGAGCTAGGATGTAAACTAGATCTTCTAACTCCAAATTTAGCATTCTCTGTATGCTATGTTATAATATAGTGCTACATAAAAATAATAAGGCTTAACGTTTTTAGAGTACATTTGGATAGTATTTTATAGTTGAACACAATGCTTTCCCATCCTTTACCTCTTTTAAAATGGCATGTTCACTTTTCCTCAGGGTATTTTAACACCATAACTTCAACAACTAATTCTTCCATATGAGTCAGAATGAAGTCTAAAAGAATAATTATCTGTATTAAATTGTTAGCAAGATAAATCAAATACCGGTCATACAGTAGGAACAGTGGAGCCTATTCCTGCAGGCCACTGGGACACTACAGGCCATGTCCTTCCTGGCACCCCTTAGAATTAATCATCATTAATTCTGATGATCATACCCAATCACTACTGTGCTCTTGATTGAAGGGAAGTATCTTGGAACCTTGTCTTAAGTCAGTCTTGGCATTCCTTTTTGCTGCTTCTGGGGCCTATGACCAGCTAGGCTAAATTTAACATTTGCATTCCATTTTATTATTTTTTGGCATATTCAGAATGGACACTGTGAAGTGCTGTTCAGACTGCCCTTCAATGAGGAACTAGTTACCCAGTTGCTGGGAGTACAGTCTGTAGACAGCCTTTGGCAGTCAGTCTCTGAAGGGACTGATTTCAGGTACAGAGAACTGCATAGCCAAGGTCATGCCTCCTTCCTGGGGTAGCTCACTTCCAATGGCCAATTAATACAGGAGTATAAAGGCAGGATCATCTCACCCTAACCTGAGATAACACTAATAGGCCATTTTAGCTCTACAGAGCTCCACCTGTGGGGTCAGCCAGGTGTTTCTCCCTCTGCCTAGTCCAACTTCTTCTTTAGCTGTGGTTCAGAAGGTCACTTCTTAACAAAAACCCTGACTCCTATTCCTAGGATCTGCTTATCAAGGAACCCAGCCTGCTCACCATTTTATACCTTTCCTAGTATTTACTAAAAGTTGGGTTTTTTTAAATCAACCCACAGTTTTATGTAAGCGAAATGATATTAAAAGAAAACTACTAAAGACCTCCCATTCTAGCAAAATGGTGGGTTAATCCAACAGGAAAATACTCTTGCTGCAAATACCTAAAAGTGATGCCTAAAATATACCATAACTTTAAATGTTTTAAAGGCATAACTGGGCTCATAAGAAACTGAAATCTTCAAATGTGAAAAATAATGAAGAATAATTAAGTAGTTAATGTTTTGCCAAGTTGTAATCAGAGCTGGTAAAGGCTGAGCCTTGTATTTTAAGTCTCAGATTGGGGAAGGAAAAAAGACATTAGGACTTTTGAGAAGGGAACTGGAAAGAAGAGCTATGAATAAAGTTAGAAGTCTCATAGAGCTGTTCAGACAGCAAAAGAGAAGATTAGGAAAAACAAAACAACCAACCAATCACCACCTGCCATCGTAGGCAAATATCAAGGAAGCTTGCTCTCTACTGAAGCTCTCACAGGGAAAAAAAACTCTCCCTGGTAAACCCCTCACCACAGCCCTGAGCCTCGTACAGATTTGGATTTGGATTTATGCCACCTGATTTTTTGGGTGAAAACTTCTAAACCAATATCTTAACATATAAAATTTCTCTTCAGTCAATAAAATGAGGACTCTGGAAAGCTGACAGAAGCAACACAAACTCACTCTGGAGAAACAATCTCACAATTCTCACAAAAGAAGGCTTACTGAGGAGGAATTCACAAGAAAATTTTAGAAAATACACAAGTGAAAAAAAATCTACTCAGTGAGTCAATGTTCATGCACACTGCCTGCTCATGCACAATAAAAGGCATAGCACCCCAAGTCTTTTTTATTTTTTGAGATGGAGTGTCACTCAGTTGCCCAAGCTGGAGTTCAGTGAAGCAATCTCAGCTCACTACAGCCTCTGTCTCCCAGGTTCAAGCGATTCTCCTGCCTCAGTGTCCCGAGTAGCTAGGATTACAGGTGTACACCACTATACCCGGCTAATTTTTATGCTTTTAGTAGAGATGGGGTCTTGCCATATTGGCCAGGCCAGTCTCAAACCCCTGACCTCAAATGATCAGCCTGCCTCAGCCTCCCAAAGTACTGGGATTACAGGCATGAGCCACCGTGGGCAACCAGCACCTCAAGTCTTGATACACTAGAACAACCTCCAAAAGTCTACAGAATATAGACATTTTAAAATGGTTAAGAAGGCATAAAAACAAGGCATCCTGACAAAGGAATAAGCAGCCATGTAAAAGAACAAACTAGAGTTAAGAAAAATAAAATGCCTATAACCCCAGCCATTTTGGAGGCCAAGGTGGGAGGATCACTTGAGCCCAAGGATTTGAGAACAGCCTGGGCAATATAGTGAGAGTCTGTCTCTATGAAAAAAAGAAAATTAGCCGGGCATGGTGGCACATACCAGTAGGCCCAGCTACTTGGAAGGCTGAGATGGGAGGATCTCTTGAGCTCAGGAGTTTGAGATTACAATGGGCTATGATCACACCACTGCACTCTGACCTAGGCAACAGAGTGAGACCCTGTGTCCAAAAAAAAGAAAAAGAAAATGTGCATTCATTCAAATTAAAAAGGATGGCTTAAGAAGATCAGACATAGTAGAAGAGAATATTAACGAATTACCAGAAGGATCAGAAGAAATTGTCCTGAATGCAGCCCAGAAAAAAAATACAAGGCGAAGAACAGAGACTCTTAGACCAAAAGAAAAGTGTCATACTCGACTATCTGCTGTTTGTAAGAAACACACTTAAAACACGACACACAAAAACTGAGGTTAACTGGGTAGAAATAATATCCCATGCAACACTAATCAAAAGAAAGCTCCTATTAACTTGAGACAAAATAGACTTCAAGATAAAGTCAATAATAGGGAGAAAAAGAGAATCACCACATCATGTTCAAAGGAACAAACACAAGGAAGTTGTGATAACTATAAGCATGTATCTATAAACATAACCTCAAAGTATAAAAAGAAAAATTAACAGTCTTGCAATAGGAAATGAACAAATCCACAATTGATGAAGATTTTTTAACTCCTTAGAAATTGATATTCAGCAAATAAAAACTTACTAAAAATCAAACAGATTTGAATGTATAAAGCTCAATTTAATAATATATGGTATTCAATTCAATAATTAAAGAATATATAATCTCTTTTTTTGTTTGTTTGTTTTTGTTTTTTTGAGACAGAGTCTCACCCTGTCACCAAGGCTGGAGTGCAGCGGCACAATCTTGGCTCACTCCAATCTTCACCTCCCGGGTTCAAGCAATTCTTGTGCTTCAGCCTCCCAAGTAGCTGGGACTATAGGCATGTGCAACTATGCCTGGCTAATTTTTGTATTATTAGTAGAGATGGGGTTTTACCATGTTGCCCAGGCTGCTTCAAGTCATCCACCCACCTGGGCCTCCCATACAGGTGTGAACCACTGTGCCCAGCCAAGAATATATAATCTTTTTAAACAAAATGAACCTGTATAAAAATTGGCCACACACTAGGCCACAAAACAAGCTTCAATATAAACCAAGGAATCTGTATGATTCTGCTGTGGTCTCTGATCCCAAGCAATAAAATTACAAGCCACAAGTAGACAATTTTTTAAAATCCCTTTATGTCTGGAAAGAGTAATAAACACTTCTAAACATTGTTTGAATAAGTTAGAATGGAAATTTGAAAATATTTATAATTGTTTGATAATAAAAATACTGCATAAAAATTGTGGAATGCCACCAAAACAGTAACTAAAGAGAAATGTATCGTTTCAAATTCATATACCATGTTTCTGTCAAATTTAAGATGTGGTAAGTTGTAAGATACACCATTGTTTGATGGCCACTAAGAAATAGAAGTGCTGCTGATTAAATATGATATCCTGGTGGTGGCCTGTAGCGATTGGCTAACTGAGGCAGGGATGTAACAGCCCAGCCCTGTTGCCTGTGGGAAGGGGGGAGTAACCCTCTAGTGCCATCCACTCTGCAAAGCTCTGAACTTCTCCTGAAAGCCTATACTTGCTTGGTTCTTTCCTATGCCCTGTGTTGCATTTCTCAGTCCTGGGTATATTTCACCGTAAAATCTGAAACCTTAATATGTAAATTTAAAAATAAATCAATCAATACCATCTAGAAAAATACAAGGAAAAATGTAGTACATTCCATTAGTTTGAATCTCAAGTTATATTTACCTCACAAACCACATAAAGAAAGAATCATATAGAGCTAAAAAAATTAACAAGTGAGCAAGGTGAATATCTCTTAGTCTGACTAAAAATCAGGTGCTTTCATCATTAAAATGATACAAAGAGATAAAAATGGGAAATTCTTTTCCTCTGCAGGAAATCTAGCCTACACAGACACTACATCCTTCTTTTAAAATCTAATTTCAATTGTACTTCATATAAACCAGCTTCAGTTTCAGATTTTGTGAATAATGCATCAGAAGAGTTCTTCGCATTTGCCCTTATGTGTGTCAGGAAGATATAATCCTAGATGAGGAGGAAGAATAACGATCCATTACTAAAAATAACATTTCATCCAAGAAAGAATGACTCAGCAAAGAGTTTAGTCAAATAAAGATGCAATCGACTCAAATATGCTTGAATAAGAGCACAGATATTTATAATAATCAAGTTTATTCGGAATCTCCAGATCATTGTCAAACATAAATAACTCCAGTAGTATTGCTGAGAAATGGTAAACAAATTATATTAAATGTAGAAAGAAAATATCTCTTCAAATATCAACTCAACAAAATTGGAAATAACAGATTGTGTTATTATTTATTAATTTTATAATTATGCATTATTGTATATTTGTGACAAGGACTTAGTTCATTTTCAAAAACTTTTAATTTAGCAGAAAGAAATATGGTTCATGAAACAAGAATCAAAAGCAATATTGATTATGTTGGAATAAGAGCTGAAACTTACAAAGCACTTAGGTACTAAGCAGTTTTCAGTTCTTGTACTTAATTTTCTCACTGCCCTTAAGAAGAAGGGGCTATTATAATTCCCATTTTACAGTGAGGTGATGTAGGCACTGAGAGGTTAAATAATCTTCCCAAGCCTGTATAGTTGGTACCTAGTAAATGACATTCCAAATCTGGGCAGTCTGATTCAAGTCTGCGCTCATACTACTTCTCAAAGCTACAAACATGCAGAATCGTGAGACAGAGAACACAAGTTAATCACTGGATGAAAAATTTGAAAAACAGGTCTATAAATACATTTTTTTGTTTTAAAATAAATTTATTGTACATTGTTACAAGTATTTTAAGTAATGGGTTGTTTATTGAAAGTAATACTTCATTTACATGACACTATTGAGAGTGTTTCCTGTAAATTATTTTTCCCATTAGGTGAGTCATATCCCTTTTTATTTTGACTGTTTCCATGCCTGGCCCTGAACCACCTTATAGTAAAGAAAATTTGATCAATCAATATCATAGTATTTTAGTATTTTAATAAATAGAGGCCGAGTGTGGTGGTTTATGCCTGTAATCCCAGCATTTTGGGAAGCTGAGGCAGGCGGATCACTTGAGGTCAGAAGTTCAAGACCAGCCTGGCCAACATGGTGAAACCCCATCTCTACCAAAAAGACAAAAATTAGCTGGGCATGGTGTCATGCACCTGTAATCCCAGCTACTCGAAGGCTGAGGCATGAGAATCACTTGAACCCAGGAAGTGGAGGTTGCAGTGAGCCAAGATTGTACCACTGCACTCCAGCCTGGGCAACAGAGTGAAGAAAAAGAAAATTTGTATTCCAATACATTTGGAAAGCCAAAAAAGAATTACAAATAAAAGTAAAAGCCATGGATAGAAATTTGTAGTGGTAAATCATTTCTCATATGTATATGTATATATATATATTTATACAAGCCCAATATTTCAAAATTTATTTTCACTCTCTGAAAGCATTTTCTTGGGAGCTATTACTATTACTATTCCACACACAAATCATTAGGTTTTCTCCATTATTTTCCCACTTTAATTATGAATATAAATAACAGATAACTCAGAGCAGAAATTGGATCCTGAAAGTGCCTGGTGTTACCAAATTGGTTGGATAACGTGAAGTATTCAAAATAATTTTTAAAAAGCTTTTCGGTTAATAATTTTTTATAGTTTTTAAATTTTTAATTTTTAAAATTTAATTTAAAAAGGAAAGTGAGCAGCTCTGATTGCTTGTCAGGAACTAAAAAAACAAGAGCTACTTGTTCTTTGTGGTCTTGTTAATGAGGCAACAAATCCCAAATGCCTTTCCTTTAAAATGACTTCAAGTGTGGTTCTTCTAATCAAATATTTCACTAAGTATTGTAATGGACTTCAAGAGGCACTGTGATGTTGTAAAAGGCTGTATGTGTGTGAGAGTGTGTGTGTGTGTATGAGAGAGAGAGGGTGTGTGAGAGGTAGTGTGTGTGTGTGTGCACACGTGTGCACTTGGGCACGTTGTAGAAGAATCTTTATATCTTTAAGTCTGACTTTTCCCACAACCAGCTTTCCCCATTTGTAAACTGGTAATGATGTTTTAAAAATTACAAAGTATTATATAAACTTTTAGAAAATATCACTGTATCAGGTAAAATTTAATTTCTTTGTTTTCCTTGAATTCTACAAAACTGATCTTGAGCCCTCATACTACAAGGCAAGTTATTATGAGTATTCTCTCTCTGTGCCTTCCCCCAGGTCTTAGAAAGGTTCTGGGAGGTGGAAAAGCCTTAGGTAGAAAAAGAAAAAATTTTTTTTTGAGACAGAGTCTTACTCTGTTGCCCAGACTGGGGTGCAGTGGTTCCATCTCGGCTCACTATAACCTCGGCCTCCTGAGTTCAAGCGACTCTCCCATCTCAGCCTCCCAAGTAAGTGGGACTACAGGTGCACACCTCTGCCCAGGTAATTTTTATATTTTTTTTAGTAGAGACAGGGTTTCACCATGTTGGCCAGACTAGACTTGAACTCCTGACCTCAAGTGATCTGCCTGCTTCAGCCTTCCAAAGTTCTGGGATTACAGGCACGAGCCATCGCACCCAGCCAATAACAAAATTAAAGCAATTCCTTCCTCCTCTCCTAGGTGTACACTGGCCATCTTGAAGATGCCTGTTGCCCATGTCCTCATGTTGTTTTGGAATCTTGTGGCTCTGAGGTTTACTGTGCTATGTTCAGACAAGAGTGTCTTCGCCAGCCAGGGCCAAGAGTGGGGAGTCTTTGCCAGCGAGATCTAAGATCCTGCCCTTCTGATATACCAGGCATCTCCTGCCTTTTGCTTGGAGAACCTTATATTCCTTCCTTAGACCGAAGCATCCCTTCTCTCATCAGAAGTGTCTCTCTTTCTACTTCACCTTCCAGATCTTTTCACAAAAATCAGCAGGGAGTAACTTTTTAGGCAGCTTCTGCCTTCTGACCTACCAATGCTCCTCAGCTAAGGAATAATATTAACATCTTGAATGCAGAGGCTAAAAAAATAGAGCAAAACTCAAACTAATATGCCAACAAATTATATTAACACATTAATTTTAAAATATGGAACATAGAAGTAATATTTTTTATTTTTTCCTTGTTTGTTCATATTTAGTACAAAAGCAAGCAGAGAAAAATTTTACAGATGAAGGAGACCAGCTATTTAAGATGGGCATCAAGATTCTCCAGCAGCCTAAAAGCCAAAAACAAAAAGAAGAGTAAGTCTTTATCCAGTAACCTTAGCCAAGTTAAGTTTCCAGTTTAAAAAGAAAGAAAAATCCCAAATGTAGTTTATCATTAAAAGTTCATTGGGATAACAAGTAAGCTTATTTGCCTATAAGCTTTTGTTTTTAAAAGGATCAAATATGTATTTAAAGAATCCCACAAATCATCACTCTAAACAAGCAGGAGATCTGCATGTGAGATTACAGTACCCATATTAAGTGAAATTCAGAATTAAGACACTGATCTGAGCATTCATGCAGAAATACTGTTTTGGCTTTAATTTATTAGATAATTCAAATGAAATAAAATGTGTGATTTGAGTTAGGGGAAGTTGTTATATTAAAATGCTTTTGTACTGGAGCGAGCATAGAAAGTCAACACCAAGACAAAAGTATGCCAAATTGTAGGGTCTTTATTGCCGGTGGCCATGGAGGACTCGCGTCTCTCCAACCCTTGAAAGGAGAGTGTCAAGACCTTTTATGCCCGTAAAACACCTAGGGGGTGAGGGTGAGGGGCGGGGGGTGGGGGTGAGGGGCTTCAGACATTCCAAGGGCCAGTGGAGTTTGGACATTCCATAAATCACCTCCTGGGCGGAGATGAGGGTGAGGGGCTTCGGACATTCCGATTGTTACTTAAGTGGTTCACAGAAGTCAAGATAAGTGTTAGTTTGCTCATTGCCTGGGTAGGGTGGAAATTACAGACCTTACTTACTTATTACAAGTCGCAGAGGCCAAGATGGCGTGGGTTTGGACTGCTTGCCTGTCACATCAGTGTTACAGAGAGCAGTTTCAACAGAAAGCTGAGATATGGTTGAGGTATGCAGTTTTATGGGGCTTTTACCATGTCACACTTTATTCTGCCTGGGTGTTTGTACAGCATCTTATGGTTTTCAAAGCACACTTTCATGTATGTGATTCTATTTTATCTCTAGAACAGGCTTTTTGTTTTTTTGTTTTTTTTGAGACAGTCTTGTTCTGTCTCCAGGCTGGAGTACAGTGGCATGATCTCAGCTCACTGTAACCTCCGCCTCCTGGGTTCAAGTGATTCTCCTGCCTCAGCCTCCTGAGTAGCTAGGACTACAGGTATGAGCCACCACGCCTGGCTATTTTTATTTTTTTCAGACGGAGTCTCGCTCTGTCACCAGGCTGGAGTGCAGTGGTGTGATCTCGACTCACTGCAACCTCCAGCTCCCAGGTTCAAGCAATTCTTTTGTCTCGGCCTACAACATAGCTGGGATTACAGGCATGCGTTACCATGCTCAGCTGATTTTTGTATTTTTAGTGGAATCAGGGTTTCACCATGTTGGCCAGGATGGTCTCGATCTCCTGACCTCATGATCCACCTGCCTCGGCCTCCCAAAGTGCTGGGATTACAGGTGTGAGCCACCGCGCCTGGCCATTTTTTGTATTTTTAGTAGAGATGGGGTTTCACCATGTTGGCCATGATGGTCTTGATCTCTTGGCCTCGTGATCCACCCACCTAGGTCTCCCAAAGTATTAGGATTACAGGCATGAGACACCATACCCGGCCTCTAGAACAGTCTGATAAGAAGAGCTTCATTTTTCTCCTTTAAAAAGTTGGAAACAGAGATTCAAAAATGTTAAAGTGAGGTAAGCACAGATAGCTGGGAGGTGACCAAGCTGTGGCCACATGGTGTTATTTCATGTCCACTGTTTCTCTTATCACTTATCTACCTTGTTCAAAGGGGAGGCAGAAATATCTTCTCCCTCCACCCCACATTTCTAGTGGAGGGGCGCAACTTGTGGTCACCCCTCAAGGCTCTAGCTAAAGCCTTGGGATCAAATCCTAGTACTCTCATTTACTGTCTATGTGCCCTTGGATAAGTTACTAAACCTCTCTGTGATCTGGATAAAAAAATTGTGCTCTTAGAATAGCGCCTGGCTCTTAGTAACCATGAAATACAGGTGTGTTAGTTTTATCTTGAGTCCCCTAACTGGTGAGTTGAAGGTATGGGGGCAAAGAAAGCCAAGGGTATTTTGAACCAATAATAGAAAGTATGAGCCCTGGCCAAGCGCGGTGGCTCACACCTGTAATCGCAGCACTTTGGGAGGCCAAGGCTGGTGGATCACTTGAGGTCAGGAGTTTGAGACTAGCCTGGCCAACACTGTGAAACCCCGTCTCTACTAAAAACATACAAAAAGTACACTTGTGGCATCCCAGAGCTATGGTAGCCAGCCCAGACAAGGTAGCAATAAAGTCCATGGGTTCTTAAAACCCAAGCCTCTGAGAAGTATAAAAATATAAAGGATAAGGAGCACTCAACTGTGATCCTGATTATAACAACATCAGCAACTTTCATTTATCAAGCACCTGCTTTGTGCTAGTTACTGTTTTAGGTACTTTACATGTGTCAATTATTCACTGCTCACAATGATACTGTGAGACATACATAATTATCCCCAAGTTACAGAGAAGGAAATAGAGAGTCAAAAAGATGCTGTAATTCTTCCAAGAGACAAGAAAGAACTGAAGGAGTGGTCCAACCAACCCCAGCAAAACCTGGGCCTCACACTGAATGTCCCTGGGGGCTGTTATAATGAGGATGGCGTAAAACAAGATCCCAAAAATACAATCCAGCCTAATAGGAGCTCATCTCACTAACATGCCCACTGGGTAAGTAAGAATAGAGAATTCTCCAGCCAGCCTAGCTAAAAGAAACAGCAGTGGAGTGCCAGACAGGGACTGGTCCCTGAGATTTCAGATGAGCCCTGACTATAGCATGGGAGCCCACAGAGATAAGGGGCCCATTAGGTGTGTTGCATCAAGTCCAGGAAAACTCTCGATTCAGCCTGATGGGACAAAAATCACTCTGAGAAGGTCCCAGGTAACCAATCACTTAATCTTGAAGGGGACCTTCTTCTTTGGTCTAAATAACAGGGAGAAAGCCCAGTTGTAATAGCAGACCATCCATCAGTGTGGGGACCTTCATGCCTTCCTGGATGTCATTCAGTCTCAGGCTATTCTTACCAAGACTGCCCACAACCTTGCCCCAAAACTCAGTCTCTTGACCAACCACCCCTCTCCCCCGCACCTTTTTTGAGACAGAGTCTTACTCTGTTGCCCAGGCTGGAGTGCAGTGGCACGATCTTGGCTCACTGCAACCTCCACCTCCCAGGTTCTAGTGATTCTCCTGCCTCTGCCTCCCAAGTAGCTGGGATTACAGGTGGCCACGACCATGCCTGGCTAATTTTTGTATTTTTAGTAGAGATAGGGTTTCGCCATGTTGGTCAGGCTGGTCTCAAACTCCTGAGCTCAAGCGATCCGCCAGCCTTGACCTCCCACAGTGCTAGGATTACAGGCGTGACCCACCACACTCTGCCTCCTGACCCTTTTGAGTTGGTAGCAGTGGAGAACTGAAATCTAATGGGCTCATAGAAAAAGATCTCAGGAGTTTGTGGGCAAGCTGGGTGAAGTTCTTGTGTCATCAGATGGCCTGCTGTCTCCTTAAGCAAGTCACATCTGTGCAGCCGTGACTAAGCTTAGAGCAGGTGGAGAGAAAATAACTGTACACCCTCCTGACCAAAGGAGAAGAATTCCATTCCTACTCATTCCTCTATCCTACCCTCTCTTTGCTTTGCCACTTCCTGGGTTGGCAGGGCAGGTGTAAGATAATTAAGACTAGTCCTTTTGGCTCCTCCACACCCACATCCTAGACCAACTCATTCATTCATTCAGCCTCTTCGTTTGTATGAGTAGGAAAAATCACTGAACAAGTCAGTGCTATTAAAAGTACAGATATTAAACAAGCATATGTCAGAGAGAACAAATTTGTCCAAGTGAGTCAGGGAGCCTCACTGACAGCTAGAATGGTCTTTCATTAAGAATCACTCCTCATCAGCAAAGAAGTTTTGAAGATAAGCCGTTGTTCTACACGAAGTTTCTGATGTGCTCTGCAGAAGCGTTGAGCCCTTCCTCCCCCACCACCCACCTAAGGACCCAATGCCAGACCCTGTAGAGATGATCCATATACCTAACTAAATTGTCTTTTGGGATCTGCCCCTGCTGCCCAGCTTCTCCCACCTTTTTCCTCTTGGGGATTATAGCTCACATCTTAATTTTACCTGTCAGCAACTTTCTCCAGCCCTGGATCTTGCTTCTAGTATCCCTTATAGTGCCTTGGTTTTTCTGCCCTTGGAATGCAAGACACCTAGAAGGATTTGTTTTGCCGCCTGTTGCTGCCCTCTGGGTCCAGAGACTGAGTATGAAACTGCCGGAGATACTAGACGTGCTATTGGAGACCTCTGCAGCCTATCTCAGGATTCTGTGCCCTGGTCCATGCTGGTGCCCCTCCCGTCCCAGCAGGCTATAGAGTTGCATCAGCAAGCCAAGTGACAGGAAGGCTCAAGGGAGTCTGTATCCTGATGCCAGACTCTCTTCCTGATGCCTATCCATGGGTGCCAGACATTTGCCTTTAGTGGCCTTGAGACCATCTATCTTGTTTGCCTTCCCGCCTCCAGAATCTCCGCTTGCTTTGACCTGGGTTAATTTCTTTCTTGATCTCCTAGACACCAGTTTTCTACTTCTTTTTGTTCCACTGGACTACTCACCCTATATTTTGACATCCAGGACTCTAATTTCTACCTGGATATTTGTCTGTCTGAGGTCCTTCTTCCCCAGACTACTCTGCTCCAGCTTCTGCCCGAGAGCAGCTTATTTTAGCCACAGAATGGATAGGCTATGCAGAAAGGTGAGTTTCCTGATCCTCCTGAGTCAGAAGCAATGGTAAATTTTTGTGGGTTTTCTTTTTCTGTATTTGAGTCGAGGTCACAGGTAGAGGTTGATGCTTTCTGGTCTTTCTACCTTCAAAAAGGAAGTTACAAAAGTAAAAATAAATTCCTAAAGTACTCCCTGTCTCTGACACATGTTTTGACCTTGCAAGACTCTCCATCACTTCTTATACCAATCAGGTCCAGGTGACTACCTCTGACTGGGACTTGGAGAGTGCAGTGTAGGGTAATCCTTTGGCACCTATCATTTTAATCACTAAATGTTCATACTACTTATCACCTCATTATATGAGAACAATTACCATACTATAAAACTTTAGAATCAATGCAACAGTCCCAATAATAATAGCTAAATTTATTGAGTGCTGACTCTATACTAGGCACAATGTGAAACACTTCCCGTGGATTATCTCATTTAATCTTCACAGCAACCTTATGAAGTGAGTGATATAATACTATCCCCATTTCATAGATTAGAGGGTTACAGAGAATTTATATAACTTGGCTGAAATTATCTGACTACTAAGAGGTGGGACCAGGATTTGAACCAGGCATTCAGACTCTAGAGCCCTAGCCATTAAGATTTTGTTTCATTATTGTTTTTCCAAAGAGTCTGACTTTGATGTGTTGAAGATTACATTCTGCTTTAGCAAATTATTTTAAGATATGAAGGGATCATCATTCTCCTGATAATAACTTCCTAGAGGTTACATTCCAATTTTGATTATTCTTACTTTTTTTTAGAATTTACTTTATAAAACAAATATTCATAAATAATGGTAGTGACCATGGGAGAGCTAATTATTTTAGGATAAGTTCCTCAATTTTTCACTTTACTCAGTGTATATGCTTTCTCAGTGTATAAGATGGTGTATCTTATATATTTCTCCTTTTTAGTAGCTTTATTATTTGTGAGATATATTTAAAATTATAACCTTAGGCTGCTTTAGGAATGAAAAAAAAAACTCTACTGCTCTAGAGATGTAATGAACTTCAGCTAAACTGTATCACAACTGGTTCCTGCTTGTTAGAGAGAAGTAGTATGAATAGTGTTGAAGAGGGAGAAGAAAATTTCATTTTTGAAAATCAAACTTGACTTCATAAACTTGACTTCATATTCTTGAAACAGAGCCTACCTACTTTTTGCCAAAGCAGCTGACATGGGAAACTTGAAAGCTATGGAGAAAATGGCTGACGCTTTGCTATTTGGAAATTTTGGCGTGCAAAATATAACAGCAGCTATCCAATTATATGAGTCCTTGGCTAAAGAAGGATCATGTAAAGCCCAAAACGTGAGTTTTGAAAGAAAATGAAACCTTAAATAGCTCCATCCTGAAATAACTATAGCCAGCATGTGAAAGGAGTTGAGCAATAGTATTCCAGCTCTGCTGCCTGAACCCAGTATAGGGAGGTTACCGTAATGCACTGAAACAATGGCGTCAGGGCAGGAGTGCGGCAGAAGCCCTGGGAAAATTGTTCCAGCTCCATGTATGACTTTCAGGAATGGAACACAACTGCTTTCAAATCCACTTTTCTATCTTCCATGACCTTGTACATGTTTTCAGATAATTTGGCACCTCCAAACCCCCAACAGCTAAATTTGATATAAAATGTATTCACCTTTGTGAAGAAATATGAAACTATATCTATTATCTTAGGGTGATATGTTTGCATGATTTTTACATTATAAAATCATGTAAACATATTTATAAGCTAAATTTAATTCCTTTTCTATTTTAATAAATGCGTTCCATTTTATTCTAAGAATAACATAACCATTTTATAGAAAATCTGGAAAACAAGGGAAGAAAAGCTTTTTCCAAGCCAACCATCTTGATTCAACTACTGTTAGCACTGCTTGGTACTTTTGCTTGGCTTCTTTCTTTGTGCATTTCTCTTTTTACATCACCCTAATCACAATGCAAGTGCATATATCATTTTGCTTCTGGCTACTTTCACTTAATGCTATAGCAAAAGTGTATTTTCATGTTGCTATAGTCTTTTCTGTGAAAACCTTTTTTTCTGATTACGAAAAAATTTGAGAATTCAGAAAGTATGAAAAAGAAAGTAAAGTTATCTAAAAGCGTTCCCCCCAGGGATCACATTTGTTACTACCTAGACTTGGAGTCAGACAGACCTAAGTTTGAATCCACTCTTTCATTTGTTTATTGAATAAGCTACTTAACAAAACCCTTTTCCCTTCTTCTGCATGAAAATTTGACCTTTGTTTCACTCTCTAGTTCTGTTTCCCTGGTGATCTGATAGGAATAAAATGCTGACTATATTTTTAGTTAACCTTGCTTGTGATAGAAATGACCTCTGATTGGCAAACTGCCTTTGAATTGGGAGAACCAATCATGAACTATAAATACAAGATGGCGTAGTACTTATGGGGACACTGGATACTGTGCCTGTGGAGTTATTACATTGAGAATGAGGCTTTTAAGTCAGGGTAGCTCCTGTATCCACCCAATGTGGGTCTCATCTCCTTGCATCTGAGCCATCTTCTGAAGGACCAAAGATGATGGCTCCTGGAAGAATACATGAACTGCTGTGAGAACTCCCACAGGAAAAAAAAAAAAAAAAAAAGGCCAGATGCTGCCCTGTTGTCACACTGTGGTTACTATGCCATATCTGTCTTCATATACTGGTGGCGACCCAGCCTGTGGGAGTCCCGTGAGTCTGTATGTTTAGTTGAACCAGAAGTTGGACTGGAAGACCCCTGGTGAATGGGGCAACCTTATTAATTTTCATCTGTAAGGTTAGAATAATGATGAAATATTGAGTACTGCATCTTTCTAGTTCATTGCTATATCTCTAACATTTAACACACCACCTGGGACAAGAATTAAAAGTTGAATAAGGAATTAATTAATTAATTATGAATGAATTTATGGAGTTATCGTGAGGATTAAAATAATGTGGGAAGACACTTAGTTTCATACCTGGGATATTGTAATCTTTCATTATAAAGAAAGGATATATAGGGGGCTGGGGATTAGGGAGATGCTGGTCAAAGGATACAAAATTTCAGCAAGGAGGAAGATATAAATAATATTATTATTCCAATATTATTCTCCTGGAATATTTTCTAAGACTCCATAGAATTTTTTTTAAATGAGCTAGTACTTTAATTGCTGCTTCCTAACTTGCTCTTTAATCACTTAACAATTATCATAGATGTCTTTCCATGTAAATATATACAGACCAACATCGTCATTTTAAAAATCCATATAACTTTAATTAAATTAAGTTGCTGAATACTGTTTTTACATCAGGGACTTTCTTGAAATTACATGTGAAATAATGCAAAAAACAGATTTGTAAATGTTATAATAAAATATGAGAGTTGTTAAACCTTCATTCCCAGTATTTACTTAATCAAAAATACAAAGTTCCGAGACAGACCAAATGTTACCTGAGATAACAGTTTCTTCCACTAAAAATGGTGTCACTAAAGACCAAATGTTACCCTTATTCCCACCACTAAAAATGGCAACACCTAATTTCTTTCCCAACTAGTGAACATGAATTTTATTTTTTTAGTGGGTGTATACATTAATTAATAAGTCAACAATTGTTTCTTGGATAGCTACTATGTATCAAACATAATATAATTAATGGGGAGAAAAAGATTAATAAGTCAAAGTCCTCCTAGGTCAACCTGAAATACAAATAATCGCAGCACAATTTAGGTGGATCACAGTTAAAGTATGTATAAAATGCTTTAGGCACAGAAGAGGGTCTGGCTAGTTCTGCCTAGGGCAGGTAAAGAATGTTTCAAGGAAGAAGGGACATTTTCACTCAGTCTAGAATATTGGATAAAGGAAATATCAAAGACTTCACTCGTTTGTATTTAAACAAAGCATTTGATGCAAAGTTGAAATATTACTCCCAGAAAAGAAGTTCCATACTTCATGAATGGTTCCTAAAACACATGGATTTTAGAGCTGAAGTTGGAGTTTCACTCTGGTTAATGTGGTTATTGCATCTAATTTATGTTACTTTAGCTAATGTAGTTACATCTAGTCAGTTACATCTAGCTAATGTTACTCTAAGTAGTGTGGTTATCATATGGCCACAAATATCCTCAAGTGACCATCAGTTGCTTGCCTTTTTTTTTTTTTTTTTTTTTTCTGCCATTGGTTTTAAGGAGAATCGTGTGGAAGAATGTAATTGGCTGAGTGCTAACCCAGTGCCAGGAGGAACAACTCTAAATGTCTAACCACTGTCCACAAATTCTTACAGCCATCTTTGTAAAGAAAACAGGCATTGTTGAGATGGTGCTCCAAGAAACGTACAGTTACAGACTTCAGGTGGCATGGTGTGCTAGTAGAGAAGAAGTTCCCAAATCAGAAGTTTTGACCATATATGAGTCCATATATTCTACCGTATAATAATAGCTCTTCCATCTTCTGTTCATTCTTTTAGTATCCCTGAAGAAGTTACTTCTCTAAACCTTGGGTTTCCCAAACCTGAAAAAGAGACTAATAATAATGCCCACATTATTTCACAAGGTTGATATTGATAATAATGACCACATCATTTTACAAGGTTGCCATAAGAACTAAAAAATATCTACAAGAGTCCTTAGTAAATGTTAAAGAACATTAATGAATACTGTCTGTAACAATTTTAGTCAGAACAGCATTGTCTTTGGGGTCAGTCAGTTCTGGCTTTACATCTTAGCTAAAATGGCCCCTAATAACTTGTCCTCTCTGGGTCTCAATTTCCTCTTCTGTAAAATGGGGATATTTGTTTAATATACATATTTTGGTCTCAAGGAGAACCAGAAGACAGAACATGAATTGAGGACAAATTTATGACCCAAAAGCTGACATTGACATGGTATGCAAAATTCAGCCAAACTGTTTTTGTTGTTGTTGTTTGTTTTGTTATGTTTTTTTGAGATGGAGTCTCACTCTGTTGCCCAGGCTGGAGTGCAGTGGAGTGATCTCAGCTCACTGCAAACTCCACCTTCTGGGTTCAAGAGATTCTCCTGTTTCAGCCTCCTGAGTAACTGGGACTACAGGCTGTGCCACTACACCCAGCTAATTTTTGTATTTTTAGTAGAGAAGGGGTTTCACCATGTTGGCCAGGCTGGTCTTGAACTCCTGACCTCAGCCATCTTTGGCCTCCCAAAGTTCTGGGATTACAGGCATGAGCCACCACACCTGGCCTCTGTTTATTGAAATACTAAAATACTATGATATTGATTGATTTAAAAGTCTCTGCCCAACCCTCTGTATGCCCTCCCTCACAGCCACCCTTATTCCTCACTTGGTTTCCCCTGCCCCAAAACTTCCCATGATCTAGCAAGCATAGTGTTAATACCTGGATAAGCAGAGAGCCTTCCAGATCCTGCTCGCAACACTATAGCTGGATTAAATTCCAGTGCTTTGATGGATTCAGTTCTATATTTTGACTATCATCCCTGTCACCACTATAGGAAAATCTTTCCAATAACAAGTCCCCTTGTAGTTGATGTATTTCCTTGTGCAAAGAACAACTAGTTAAAGAGATTCTGTGCCACAAACAATAGTTTGATGGCTGGTTGCTAGGACCAGACTGGCCACAGGCCATACTGACCATAGCTCTCTAGTGAGGCTGGCCCAGTGACCACCTTTCTTCTTGGGCTGTTTGTGCCAGCCTGTCACAGAAATTCTGCCCTCACTGCTGGAAATATTGGGAACTGTGAGGACAACATAGCAACAGAAATGTGGCTAAAGAAGCTGGAGAAAGAGAATATGAAAGAGAGATTGATTGAGTGAAGAGAGAATGAAGACACCTGCTATCTCTGGGGTGAAAGGGAAGTACAATCAGAAATACTGAAATATAATAGATGGGAGGAGCCTGTAGTGCCAGAGGTCTGGTAGGGACCCTATTTAATAACAACAATAAAAAGATAAGAATTCCTATTAAAGTGGCATTGAGGAGGTAGAGGGGAAGAAATGCAATTTCTGACTATGTACAAAGGGAAGCTGGATGGAGGAAAGGAGGCATAATTACTTCTTTCCATGCACCTTGAGTGGTTTTCCTTGCAAAAATTCAAATAAACTGAAGGAAATCCCCATAAGGGCAACAAAAGCAATTAAGGTTATAAACAGAGTCCATTAAATTGATTTTCACAGAATCTCTACCTTTCAAATAATGAGAACTATCAATTAACAGAGTAGACTTCATGAAAATTGTGGAAATGGAGAAAATTTCAAACAATTATACCCTAGAAGATGTTCTGTAAAATATTCTGCTTTACCAGACTGGAGGTAGATAAGTTATATATTTTTCTATTCCTCATTTCTCATCCAGGAGGCAGAAATTAGAATTATAAAGACTCACTCCAAGGCTACAGTAATCAAAACAGCATGGTACTGGTACCAAAACAGAGATATAGACCAATGGAACAGAACAGAGGCCTCAGAGGCAACGTCACACATCTACAACCATCTGATCTTTGACAAACCTCACAAAAACAAGGAATGGGGAAAGTATTCCCTGTTTAATAAATGGTGTTGGGAAAACTGGCTAGCCATGTGCAGAAAGCAGAAACTAGACCCCTTCCTGACACCTTACACTAAAATTAATTCCAGATGGATTAAAGACTTAAACATAAGACCTAACATGATAAAAACCCTAGAAAAAAACCTAGGCAAAACCATTCAGGACATAGGCATAGGCAAGGACTTCATGACTAAAACACCAAAAGCATTGGCAACAAAAGCCAAAATAGACAAATTGTACCTAATTAAACTCCAGAGCTTCTGCACAGCAAAAGAAACAGTCATTAGAGTGAATCAGCAACCAACAGAATGGGAAAAAATTTTTGCAATCTACCCATCTGACAAAGAGCGAATATCCAGAATCTACAAAGAATTAAAACAGATTTACAAGAAAAAAACAAGCCCATTCAAAAGTGGGTAAAGGATATGAACAGACACTTTACAAAAGAAGACGTATATGAGGCCAACAAACATATGAAAAAATGCTCATCACCACTGGTCATTAGAGAAATGCAAATCAAAACTACATTGAGATACCATCTCACACCAGTTAGAATGGCGATCATTAAAAAATCTGGAAACAACAGATGCTGGAGAGGATGTGGAGAAATAGGAACACTTTTACACTGTTGGTGGGAGTGTAAATTAGTTCGACCATTGTGGAAGACAGTGTGGTGATTCCTCAAGGACCTAGAAATAGAAATTCCATTTGACCCAGCAATCCCATTACTGGATATATATCCAAAGGATTGTAAGTCTTTCTATTATAAGGACACATGCACACGAATGTTCATTGCAGTACTGTTTACAATAGCAAAGACTTGAAACCAACCCAAATGCCCATCGATGATAGACTGGACAGAGAAAATGTGGCACATATACATCATGGAATACTATGCAGCCATAAAAAATGATGAGTTCCTGTCCTTTGTAGGGACATGGATAAACCTGGAAACCATCATTCTCAGCAAACTGACACAAGAACAGAAAATCAAACACCACATGTTCTCACTCATAGGTGGGTGTTGAACAATGAGAACACATGGACACAGGGAGGGGAGCA
>CAUYLG010045342.1:0-23629 GCA_963573385.1 Cacajao melanocephalus | reverse complement strand
TGCTTTTGTTTTTGCTAAAATAAACCTGGCAACCCTAACTACAATGGCCTTCTAAAGTAGCCAGCTCCTGTTCAGAGAAATACCATCTATTTCTTTATTTTTTCCTGTTTCTTCCTCCCTCCCTCCCTCTCTCCCTCCCTTCTTTCTTTCTTCCTTCTTTCAAAAATTGAAACAACTTAGGCTTCAAAATACGCTTCCAAAGTTAAAATAACTTACTGTCCCATTTAATAGATTATTGACGTTGTCTTTGTAGAAAAAGCAAACTTTCACATATTCATTCAAGTACTCAAGAAGATCAGGGTGATGAGACCATATCCAATAATCGTCATGCATTTGAAGTTTCTTCCTTCCTTCCTCCCTTTTTTCCAGCACTCTATGAGCTTGCAAATATAAGTTGAACAAGGACGCTGGCGGGCTGAACTGCTTTTGAGGACACTTTGAAGTTTGGAGATATATTTTAGAGGGGAGTGCTGTGGAGCAGAAAATAGAGAAGCAGTGACACCGTGAGATGTGCGGCTGGGTTCTTGACAGTGGCGGCCAGGAGAAGCCCTGAGGGGAGGGGACAGTGATTGCCGGAAAGGCGGGGGACAACTTGGATGTCTTTTTCATTATATTTCTATAGGTTTTGGGGAGCAGGTGGTGTTTGGTTACATGAATAAGTTCTTTAGTGGTGATTTCTGAGATTTTGGTGTACCCATCACCCAAGCAGTGTACCCTGTACCCGATGTGCAGTCTTTTGTCCCTCACGCCCCAACCCTTTCCCCCCAAGTCCCCAAAGTCCATGACATCCTCATAGCTTTTGCATCCTCATAGCTCAGCTCCCTCTTATGAGTGAGAATATACAATGTTTGATTTTCTATCCCTGAGTTACTTCACTTAGAACGATGGTCTCCAATTCTATCCAGGTTGCTGCGAATGCCAATATTTCATTCCTTTTCATGGCTGAGTAGTATTTCATGGTGTATAGATACCACATTTTCTTTATCCACTCGTTGATTGATGAGCATTTGGGTTGACTCCATATTTTTGCAGTTGTGAATCGTGCAGCTATAAACATGAATATACAGGTATCCTTTTCGTATAATGGCCTCTTTTCCTCTGGGTAGATACGCACGAGTGGGATGGCTGGATCGTATGGTAGATCTGCTTTTAGCTCTTTAAGGAATCTCCACACTTTTCCATAGTGGTTGTACTAGTTTACATTCCCACCAACAGTGTAAAAGTGTTCCCTTTTCACTACATCCATGCCAACATCTATTTTTTTTATTACAGCCATTTTTGCAGGAATAAGGTGGCATCACATTGCCATTTTGATTTGCATTTCATTGATAATTAGTGATGTTGAGCATCTTTCCATATGTTTACTGGCCATTGGTATATCTTCTTTTGAGAATTATGTATTCATATGCTTAGCCCACTGTTCCATGGGATTGTTTTTTTCTTGCTGATTTGTTTGAGTTCCTTGTAGATTCTGGATATCGGTCCTTTGTTGGAGGTATACATCATTGAGAAGATTTTCTCCAAGTCTGTGTGCTGTCTGTTTACTCTGCTATTTCCTTTGCTGTGCAGAAGCTTTTTAGCTTAATTAAGTCCTATCTATTTATTTTTGTTTTGTTGTGTTTGCTTCTGTGTTCTCAGTCATGAAGAGATGTTGGGTATCTAATATTCAGTTGGAAGTTGTTTGCATCGCTCTCAACCTTCCCCTCCTCTCCAGACTTAATCCCCAGTAAAATTCACCCCACTCAGGGATATTTCATGTGAGGGGGTTTCTTTTTGTCATGTAGGAAAGAGCTGAGCTACACTTCTAGACACCATATGTCTTGGAAGCAGGACTGTGGAGGTAGAGATGCCTGCAGTTATGTGCGTCTCCTGGGACTTGCAAGAATCTTGGTGGAAGTAGGATTGGAACAAATCCTATGGAGAGCTCATAAGAAAGAAAGCTCCAGCTGACCTCTAGATTGTATTTGTTTGTGTGACTCTTCCCCTAATACTCATATCAATATAAGTTAATATTAACAGTGTTATGTATATTTATGCGTATGTACACATATGTGCACACACACACTCCTTGCTTTGCACAATTCAGATATGCACAAAACTCAATTACCACAGGTTAGTTAAAAAATGTCAGTTCTCCAAATAATCCCATCAAAAAAATGAGCAAAACCATGCGTAGACAATTCTCAAAAGATGATATACAAACAACCAACAAACACATGAGAAAATACTCAATGTCACTATCAGGGAAATGCAAATCAAAGCCACAATGCAATACCACCTAACTCCTGCAAGAATGGTCATAATTAAAAAGTCAAAGTATAATATGTGTTGGTGTGGATGTGGTGAAGAGAGAACACTTTTGCACTGCTGGTGGGAATGTAAAGCAGTAAAGCCACTACTGAAAACAGTATGGAGATTCCTTAAGGAACTAAAAGTACAACTACCATTTGATTCAGCAATCCCACTGCTAGGTCTCTAGTAGTGGAAGAAAGAGAAGCCATTATATAAAAAAGACACTTGCACACGCATGTTTATAACAGCACAATTCACAATTGCAAAAATATGGAACCAACCTAAGTGCCCATCAATCAATGAGTGGATAGAGAAAACGTGGTACAGTTACACCATGGAATACTATTCAGCCATAAAAAGGAATGAAATAATATCTTTTGCAGCAAGTTGGTTGGAATTGGGGGCCATAATTCTAAGTGAAATAACTCCGGAATGGAAAACCAAATATTGTATGTTCTCAACTATAAGTGGGAGCTAAGCTATAAGAATGCAAAGGCATAAGAATGATGTAATGGACTTTGGGGACTCATGAGGAAAAGGTGGGATGGGGTGAGGGATAAAAGACTACACATTGGGTACAATGTGCACTGCTCAATGATAGGTGCACCAAAATCTCAGAAATCAGAAATCCCCACTAAAGAACTTATCCACATAACCAAAAACCACCTATACCCCAAAAACTATTGAAATAAGATATTAAAATAATAATAATAATAGTGTCAGTTCTCCAACAACGTGATTCAAATTTTAGTTACCACAGTATATTAACTAAAATAAATCTGGCAACCTTAATTGCAGCTATTGTAGCATAACCTATAAACTTCCCTGCTAGTCCTCTGTCCACTACGACTATTTATCACTATGTAAATAACAAATATGCATCATGCTTGTTGGCCAATCACATCATTTCTTTCATGGTCTACTGCTGATTGACTGCTGCTCATCTATTATTAGCTCATGCACAGACAGCAAAGCGTGTAGTTGTGTTGCTTCCTTGTGTCCCACTGACAAACCCATATAATTTAACTTCTAATGCATTACTATCATTGGATAATGCTCCAGATCACCCTGAGCCTCTTATTTAAAAGAATATGAGGGCATTTGCTTTTTCTACAAAAACAACTTTCATAATCGATTAAGTGGGGCAATAAGTTATTTCAACTTTTGAAGCCTATTATTTTAGATGTAAGTAACCTGTATTTCAGAAAGGTTATGGATGATACAATGGGAGATAATGCAATTCATTTAGCTAAGCTTTGGAAGAACTATGACATAAAACATGCAGCCAGAAATATTCAAGCATCATGACAGATAGGAACAGCAAATAATATGCATGCAGAATGGCAGAAAGTTTTACCGTACTGGAAAATAACTTTGAAGGATTTGAATCAAATGTAAGTGGAATTATAGAAGAGATCATTGTCCATGTGAATATTGACACCAACATCATTTACAAAGCTCTAGGTATGCAGCACAAGGACCTTAGGGATGGTGAATTTATTTACACAAATGAAGAAAAAATTTGTGACAAAAAGGATGAAGATGTCCCAGAGGAAGTGACACCAGCAAAAACGTCACATTAAAGAACTCCCGGAGATACTTTATGACATTGAAAGCACAAAGGATAAGATGTTGGAAGCCGATCTAAACTTAGAACGAAGATAACAATTCCCTAAGGCATAAAACAGATGTTCACTCGTATTTTGTTATACCTCTAGAAGAAGAAGCCAAGCACTGTCCAAAGCATTTTTCATACATTTCTCACAAAGAAATAGGGCCCTTTAATTCTCAATGTTTCCAATATTGTAAATTATAAAATATAGTAAATTATAATTGTACAATTTTTCCCTTCATTTTCCTGTATAACTGACAGTGGGAGAACTTTCAATACTTTGACAAACATTTTCAAATGTTGCAAAACAATCCTATTCCCCCCCACTGATTATTAAGATAGCTTTTTATGGTTTTGACTTGCACAGCCATTTTTATGGCTCCACACTGCCGAGCAAAGGGATGACTGTCCACAACAATTGTTACGATGCCCATTACTCAGATGAGGACACTGAGGCTTCAGAGGGTCTAAGCTACTTGTCCAAGGTCATGCAGACAGTAACTAGTAGAGTTTGTACTTGAACTTATGCAATCTGACTCCAAGATTTGTTCCCTTAACCACTGTGCCATACTATTGTCATAGCAGGCTGTGAGCCAAAGACAGACACCATTTCTTTTTTTTACCTTTATATACTTAGTATATAAACATTATCTGATACATGTTGAGTGAATGCAAAAAGAATAAAAGAAGGAACTATAAAAGGAATTGACATTGACCATTTGAAAACAATGAGAAAAAATTAAGACTGATAGAAATCTAAGTAGTAGCAACCTTATAGATGTCCACTGTGAAAGAGAAACTTGGCTGGGCACAGTGGCTCATGCCTGTAATCTCAGCACTTTGGGATACTGAGGCAGGTGGATCACTGGAGCCCAGGAGTTTGAGACCAGCCTGGGCAACATGACAAAACCCTGTCTCTACAAAAAAATATGGACAAAAAAATTAGTCAAGGCTTGATGGCATATGCCTGTGGTCCTAGCCACTTAGGAGGCTGAGGCAGGAGGATTGCTTGAACCTGGGGAGGTCAAGGTTGCAGTGAGCCATGATTATGACACTGCACTCCAGCCTGGGTGACAAAGTGAGATAGGGGAGGAAGGAAAGAAGGAAGGAAGGAAGGAAGGAAGGAAGGAAGGAAGGAAGGAGAAAGAAAGAAAAAGACAGAAAGAAAAAGTGAGAGGGAGGAAGGAAGGAAAGAAGGAAGGAAGGAGGGAAGGAGGGAAGGAGGGAAGGAAGGAGAAAGGAAGGAGAAAGAAAGAAGAAAGAAAGAAAAAGAAAGAAAGAGAAAAAAAGAGGGAGGAAGGAAGGAAGGAGAAAGAAAGGAAGGAGAAAGAAGAAAGAAAGAAAAGAAAGAAAGAGAAAGAGAGAAAGAAAAAGAGAGAGGGAGGAAGGAAGGAAGGAGAAAGAAAGGAATGAGAAAGAAAGAAAGAGAAAGAGAGAGAAAGGGAGGGAGGAAGGAAGGAGAAAGGAAGGAGAAAGAAAGAAAGAAAAAGAGAAAGAGAAAGAAAAAGAGAGGGAGGGAGGAAGGAAGGAAGGGAAGGAAAGAAGGAAAGAAGGAAGGAGGGAAGGAGGGAAGGAGGGAGGGAAGGAAGGAAAGACTTATTTATGATGCTTGTTAAAGATGGTAAGTCAAACTTTAAGGAGGATCCATTGTGGTAGATGAAACAATGCTGCAATGGGATCCAGCAGTGGGAGAGAGATTGGGCTCCACTCCAAGTACAACAGACAGGTACAGACTGACAGACAAGGAACATGGTGGGGGGTCAGCGGATGGGAAACTACTAAGAAGAAACATCGGGGAAATGGAATTCTAGCTACATCTACTCAACAGAACTTTTGCTGAAGGCAGGCAAGGTGGTGAGATATTGAGGGTGGCCATATACCAAGCGTGGAGGGTTATCACTAAACTTAGCAGGAATTTAGCTCAACCTGGACTCTACAAGAACAAGGAGGGAAGCTCAAGTTTGGGTGTGGTTGAGCAGAGGACTCAGAGGTCAAAGAGAACGTCTCCGTGACCATTAGTTATATATAAGATGGACAGATCCTCTACCTTCTCACGTGGGGTGAAGGCCAGCCATTTCTGAGATGAAACATACAACATGGTGCAGAGGTTTCTGGGGGCTTGCTAAGAAACTTCTTGTGATGGTGATTCCATCTGAGCACACTTGAGTAAGACTCTTGGGAATGAACACTGAAGGTGTCGTATCCCATCCCCTTCACACAGCAGTTCTAGCTGTGGGAACAATTCCAGGAGCTCTCTCTGAGAAAGGCAAATACGGATTTCAAAGCCCCCAGAGTTTGAAGGAGGGGGGAAGAGCAGTAGACATTCCTTACACTGGACCTGAAAACCACCTGCAATTGTGGTGTTGGAGGATGTCAGGAATGTTTCTACTCAAGCTTGAGAAAAGAGACCAAAAAACAAAATCACAGCAACGCTCTGTTTGGAAAGTCCAACCAGAGAAAAACCCAGAGCTGCAGATGTATAAAAATAGATATGGGTCAGGCAGGAATATGGAGATGAGAACTCGTGGGCTGCAGAAGCCAGTACATTGTGTTCTGTTCTGTTCTTTCAGCCACACTTTTACCCAGGCAATAAAAATGAAACAGCAAAAGAGGCAGAGGGTTGGTAGGGAAATCAGCCTGAGTCTGAGCTGACTTTGGCTGTTGCAAGCACAGACTGTAGCCTTACTGTATTCATGGGAAGGCAGGAGAAGATCTGAAGCAGCCTCCTCCTGCTGGCTTCCGGCTTCCGGGAAAGGCTACTCTTCTCTTCCGGGAGAGAGCCCTGGGGACAGCACACCCTCCCATCTCAGCTCCGGGCCCAACCCACCAAAAAAAGAAACCCAGCTTTCTCCGCAGGAGTCTGAAGTGACCTTCTTGAAAGTCCTCCTCCTTACAGGAATTCTCTGGGAGAATACTCTATCTCTCTCTGTCTCTGTCTCCTTCTGTGCCTCTGTCTCTCTCACACCTGTGCATGTGTGCGCACACACAATGCAGTCATACAACAGCTCTGAAATCTAAAAGAGGCTCCTTATAATTTTCTACACAGAGAGCAGAGAACAAAGAATGAAAGAGTGTAGACACTGTAGAGTCCAGAGTGCTAAATACGTGTGTTGAAGAGAAGAGAGAAAGGATACACGGGGTTTCTGAGACATAGAAGTACAGATTATACATACTTTAAAAATTGTTTTTTGGTTGCTTCATGCTTCCTTGTATGTAGCCCTTGTGAAAGCCACATCACGTGAAGCCTCCACTTATCTTTGGGTTTCATGCACTTGTTCTGAGATGGTCCAAACAATTCAAACTTGGAAGCAGAGATCCCTCCACCCACTGACTCAGCATCTCTTCCTATTATTCCCAGGTCTGATATCCCTGGTCCTTTCCTGGTGATTCATTCAGAGGCTCTTCTTTGGTTCCTGACCTCAGGAATGCTGCTTCTCATGCCCCCTTCTGATTCTGCACACTTGCTCAGCTTCTTCACACACCAGCTGCAGTTAGGATAGCCTCCTGCACTTGGGAGGGTGTCGAGAGCATCTATAGAAAGAGAGTGTCCATGAAGGAGGCCTTTTCCTGTGAATATAATCATGATTATCTTGCCTTGTGAAAGGATGAGTAAAGCATCATTAGGATGATACAAATTTGTGACGCAAAATGCATAATTTTGAATGAAGGAAATAGATAAGAACATTTACTCATAAGAGGTGTTCTCTTAGGATTCTTAAGCTTTCATATACTAAAAAAGATAATATAGTCAAACCAATAAAATTAGGGCTGTACTTTTAATGAGTTGGTGAGAATATACTAGGAGTCATCCTGTGCATCAGGGTGAGCGAGGGTCATCATAATTCTGAAGTTGTGGCTGCAACCTGGCCTCCTTCTTCGACCCAGCCCCAGGAAGCCTGACTCCTTTACACAGAGGACCCTCTGTTGAGTGTTAAATTACAAGCCACTTGAGAATGAGCACAGCATTTATTCAGACTGGAATCCCTACACCTATCACAGCCTACAATACATAGGACTGTATGTATAAGAGCACTGAATAAATGTTAGTTGAAACAATAAATAAAATAACTTCCTTAATCATGGCAGAAATTGCTCAACATTGTAATTTGATTTTATTTTAAATTGTATTAGTCTTTTTAATGTGAAGGTTTTGGTCAAGATCAAAACCACCAATTCTACAGCTTTGGGTACAAACCATTTTCCTGGGATCTCTGGGAGCATAGTAGCAGAGTTTGTGGCATGCCTTGCTTTCTGGGATGAAATGAAAGGTTTTTCCACTTGATATTTTTAGTGTCCAGATTTTCCAAAGAGTATTTTATGATTTTTCTTTGTTTTTGTTTAAAAATAAAGTTTGGGGAGGGGGTGGGGAGAAGAGACAACAATAGCAGAACAAAGAAAAAAAGCCGCTTGATTAAGCGTAGTCGGGGAGCTCACCGCAGCAGGTTTCATCCTGGAGCCCAATGACGCTCATTAAAACTGCAGCAATTTTTGATACGCTTGCCAATGTTTGTGTTATTTTTACTTTAAAGATGTAACAGATTGCTCCAAAATAAATAATGTAAACCTAATGTTTCAAAAGAGTCCAAGCGTTATCGTCTCTCACTTCTGGCTTGTCTTCTAGGACTAAGTTGTGCTCAATAGAACTAGCCCTTGTTTCTATGTAACCCTGCATTAGGAGAGTTGTTTTCTTGCTTTGTTTTTCAAAGTTGAATCTATTTTTCTCCATTCTGTTCCAAACGTCATAGGTTTTATCATTGTTCAGCACTGAAGCAACAACTCCTCTTCTCTAAGAAAGGAAAGAATGAACTCTGTAACAGCTAGATTCCTGATCTCATCGGAGGAGGGTGTGGAGGGTGCAGAGAGGGCTCTGGGGTGAGAACGTAGACCAAGTCTCAAAGGAATCCACAGACGGCCATGCTGACTCCTATTTAGACTTCAAGCTCTACATACAATATCCTCACTGTAACTTAAAACAGCTGACTTGACAGGGTGACGTCATTCAAAATGGCCCCACCCTCCCTCAATCAGTGGACATCCATCTTAGTGGATTGCCTATCTTCATGGCACAGCTTAAGAAAAAAAAATCTAATTTTTTTTTAAAGTCAAAAGCAAATTGCTATGCTGTTCTGTACTTCCTAAAGGAGCACAAATGGCTTATGTGATCAAGAAACACAGATAAAAATAGAAGCCACCAGAACCATAAACTGATAGCTGTGTTCTCATTGTCACAGGCCGCCATTGTGAAGTCCATCAGATGATCGGGAACTACATGTGGGACCCCAACACCAACAAGTCTTTTGACATTGGTGTCAACAAAGACAGCCTGATGCCTCTCTGGTGGAATGGATCCGAGCCTTTGTGGGTCACTCTGGTCAAGGCCAAAAGGAAGGTCTACATGTACTACTGGCCAGGTGAGTGTGTGGGCATCCTCTCCAAATCTGAAATCATCATTGAGTCTCCGAGGACAGTGTCAAGTTACTGTTTGAAGACCAAGCTGTGGTTTGGAAAATACGATCTTTATTTAAGAAATATGTCATATGGGCACATTTTTTAAAAATGTGTTTTTAACTCCCTAACCTCAGACCAGACGCAATGCTGTTTCCTGATTCTCTTGACTTAGCAAACACCACAGGATAGCTTGCTTTTCTCATGTGCAAAATTTTGGATATACAGGAGAGAGAAATTGAAGGGTACTTATTTGATTTCCAAAAAAAAATAGTGTACCATTTCTATACATCTTTAAGCTCCTCCACAATACTGAAAAGAGAGTTGAAAGCACTATTTCTTGGTAGTCTATGAAATGAAGTCCCTTTGTATTAAATCTCCTGGATCAGTGACGTAAGCAGTCATGCAAACTGCCTGCTGCTATGAGAAGTCCTTGAGATACTCTCATCTTGGTCATTAAACATCTTTCATTAAGGATGAGAAGATTCAGTGATAACAATATAATCAGCTTACCATTGTCTTTCCATTGGTAGGATTCATTCTTAAGGTAGGTGGGCAGTTTACCTTTCCCACGCACGTGACAATAGACACTTGTTTTCCTAATACTCAATGGTGTCACACCGATGATGGCTATTATGGAGGAAGATACCAGGGGAGGCCTAGAAGGATGAAGGCCTCAATGAAGAGCAGCCTGTAGGGGATGGGGTGAAGTGGCCGAGGGGTTGTTCTGGTCTGGATTGAGGGCAGCAGCAGCCTGATGGATGTGTGAGATGTGTGGTCTGCAGGGAGGGGCAGTGGAGAGGGAGTGCATGGGCCTTCAGCAGGCGTTTGGAGGATGTTGGCTGGACATGGGCCTGTGGGGAGCTGCTGGGCACTCCAGGCTGTGCATATCTCTGAGGAGCGTGGAGCAGTTTCATGGAGACCACGGAAGGCAGCCCATGACCCAGCTGCAGCACAGCAAATGCCCTAGAAGCTGCTGCAGAGCAGCGACCACACCGCAGGTGAGCTCCTGAAGGCCAGGGCAGGCTGCAGGAGTTCACAACTGGGCCGAGCAACTGACAGAGCCAGCTCTCCCAACAGTTACAGTTTCGGGGGAGTTGATCACAGTTTCTTCAGAAGAAACCTGAGATTCTGTCCATAGCAGACGCCTCGGCTGACACAAGACACTTTGGAGCAAAGGAAGAGTTTAGGAGGATTCCATTATCTTACAAGGAGACGACTGTTCACGGGGCTGGACTAGATTGAAGGAAGCAAGTCAGCGCACGGGCCAGGCTCCTCAGGCTTGCTAAAGGAGCCATACCCAGGGGTGAGTTTGGCTTTTCTAGTAAGTGTGATGAGGTCAAAGTACAAATGTCATGTGTTGCACTTTGAGGTCATTCTCAGAGGCATTATTATCAATAAATACATACATAGGCATCGCAGAGGGAACGGATTGGGGATACTGCATTAGAGACCACCTGGAAACAAATCTAAGGACCATCAAGATAAATGTGGCCAGTATCACGAGGGCCGTCTTCCATGATATCTGGTTATTTTGACTTCTTTTTCTCTCCCTTGGAATTTAAGTTTTTCCTGCTTTTTTTTTTTTTTTGAGATGGACTCTCATTCTGTTGCCCAGGCTGGAGTACAGTGGCGTGATCTGGGCTCACTGCAACCTCCGCCTCCCGGGTTCAAGCAATTCTCCTCCCTCAGCCTCCTGAGTAACTGGGACTACAGGTGCACATCATCATGCCCGGCTAATTTTTTGTATTTTAGTAGAGACAGGGTTTCACCGTGTTACCCAGGCTGGTTTTGAACTCCTGAGCTCCGACAATCTGCCCACCTCGGCCTCCCAAAGTGCTGGGATTGCAAGCATGAGTCACACTGCTGGGTCTTTATCTCCTCTTGGAGAATACAAATTTATATATCACTGAGTGTCTAAAGAAGTCTGAAAGCCAATTTGCATGAAAAATATCTTGTTGCTCCTTCAAAACAGCTCCTTCAGGACAAGAAGGGACCAATTCCTTCCTCTGATTCACAGTTTAACAGCTAATGGAATGTGACAAAAATGCCTTAAGATCAGTCACAGTGTTAACTGGCAGGATGAAGAAGCTATAAAGATGGCCTCCTAGCATTTCCTTAGTGACCTAAATGAAGATTTGCTAAAGAGCTGCCTGTGTGGAAGTCTTCATAGATATAAAGTCTCTAGTCTATCAGACACTGTCCAGTCCTCCTGAACTGGATACTCAGATGAAGCTCTCAGAGAGCCAGCTGTCTCTGCTGCCAGCCCAGCAAGGCGTGCCCTGGCACCCTCTGTTCTTCTGGGGGGCAGCTGCAGAATTTCTGGTCGCTGCTATCCTTTCTCTGTCCACCCTGCTTCTCTCCAGACTTAGCCAAGTGATCACTCATGTGTCTCTGCAAGATTAAGTGAGGCGCAGGGGCATTTCTTCAAAACATGACTTGATTGTATTTTTCTTCTTAAATCCTCCTCTTCCTTCTCCACTCCCCACAGAATATTGTACAGACCTCTCAGTGAGGCCTGGAAAATCTTCACTGCTCTAGTGAACCGGGTTGTGACACGCCGAGTCTCGCCATTAAGTCAATATTTAGAAGTGCAATTTAGAAATGGCACTAGTTCAAGTCTTCCTGTCAGGTAGATAAAGCAGCAGGCTGAAAAACTGATGCACAGTGAAGAGTCCAAATACTCCACCTCAAGTCTTGAGGCATTTAATATCGTTCAACAGGCCCTTTAGCACCCCACCCAATGGTGCCATTGGAGTTTAGGGAGAAATGTGCCTCTGGAGATGATCCCAGGCCCTAAGTCAAAGATTTCTTTGAGCAGCCCCCCACAATCAGCCAGAAACTGTATGAGTAGGACCCAGAAGTGTTCGCCAGGAATAAGAGCTGAGTGTGTGTTGTTCCCTCACTCATTCCCTCCACCCTCGCCTTCTAGTTTAATGTTAAAGGAATTGGCGGGAGTTGGAAGCAGTGAGGAAGAGACTCCAATGTTCACTTTCTCCTGGAAAGCAACCCAAAGCAGAGAAGAATGATGGGAGGAAGGAGGGAAAACAGGGGATATGGGAGAATAGTAAGATATGGTACAAAAATGCAGCCTGATTTCTTCGGATAAGCAGGGCTACCTTACATGGTACCAGCAGTTTTTAAGTTTATTCTTATGTCTAGTATAAAATACAAAAAAAAAAAGGAATAAAAAATAGCAACCTTTTAAGAGTTTGTCCTTAAAAATCTTTGGAGTTCTAAGCTCACGTCTTCCACCATGCATTTCACAGTAACTCCCTACAACCAAACAACCACTCACATGCTCCTTGAATGGTGCTGGGTGTGGGTCTGGGCTCTTCTCCAGGCCTCTTCCTGTCCAGGGCAGGTCTTCAGACCAGTAAGACACCTTCTCTGTAGAGAGAGAGACATTTCCACCTGGTTTCCATTCCCACACTTCCCAGCAGTGGGCAGGGTGGGGAGTTCATGGGTGGGCATTCGACTCAGCTTCTATCAAGTTTTGCCGATTATAATCAAGGTGATGCCATCTGGGTAACGGGAGGCACGCATTGGCTATGGGTCAAGAATTATGGATCAGCTGCAGCCTCTTTCTCTTTCCTGCCATGGTAGGTCCTTGACGACCTTCAATCAGGCTGACCTTAGAAGCAGAGGCTCAGGCACAGGGAAAATTAGGAGCTCCGTATTGCTCGTACAGAGGTCTGAATAAACCTGATAGCTAAGTCATTACCTCTCTGCATGTGACACCAAACCACTGGATAAAAACTGGAATTTTTTTCAGGCAGATATTTGACATTTTAAATACAAGTCATCTGGACATCCACTATTTTTTAATAACATTACCAGTTTGGCATTAGACTTTGTGATTTCTGTAATTTTAGGGCTGGAAGAGGCCTTAGTCAAGGTTTAATTTGCTGGTTCCTGTGCTCATTTGTCAAGAACCTCTTTAAGAAACTGATAAAAAACTGTAGACATCTTTCTAGAAGAATGCACCCACATCTACTACACTCACACTCTTGTTCTCATGTAGAGATTACAATGCTGAGGATTGCTGAGGGGTCTTTGGTGTGAAAACACACACATACATGTGATAGCTAATTGATCTGATTTTTTAATGCAATGGAAATGTGTTGAAAACTCATCAAGGTATGAAATGAAGCCTAAGCTTCTGCAATTAATGTTGTCTGGCAAAGGTAGGCCTGGCTCAGAATCCGTAAGCCTCTTTGGGTTGAATTCACATTGCATCATTTCCTTTGTCGGTAACTTCGACAAGATCCGCACCACTGATATTGTCTGTGTCAGCAAGAAAAGATTGCAAATTTGCATCTCAAGAGTGAGATTATCTCCACAAAACAATCCTCAAAAGCGTTCTCCAGGGTTTCTAGGCGTCAACCATTTCTGCTGCAGAGACATGGAGGAGATGCTGCCTGTCTGGACTGCTATCTGCAGAGGTGATTCCTCCAGTGTTCAAAAGTTTTTTATAGCTGTATAACCACATCCAATCTCCCTTTGTAGGATGGTATCTTGGCCAAAAGAGCGCATGGTTTTTAGCAGCATCCATTATGTTGATTAGAAAGTCTTAAAGAGAAATCCAGGGATGAACTTCCATCCTTCACAAATCATGGCAAATCCATTTCTTCACAAAACATCTTATAGGGTGTGACTCAAGGCCTTGGAATGAACTCTCAGGAGACAGCCGTGAGCGAAAGCAGATACAGACCCTCCTCACCTGCACCCTCCCGAGAACTTACCGTCCAGCGAGGGAGAGAGACAATCTAATTCTCATCCAAATAAAGATGAAAGTACAGTTATGAAAAGTACAATAATGAAAAGCAAGCATGATGACATCATGTAATAAGTCTAGCTCTGTCTGAGAGGGTTAACAAAGGTGTCCTTAGAAAATGACAATCAGGGCATGGGTAAGGTGGGAAGGAGACCCTAGACTCAAAGAGCAGGGAGTGCTAAGGTCCTGGGTAGGGTGGGAAGCATGCGAGTTTCAAGACACCTAAAGAAGGGAGGCGGGGTGTGGTGTGGATAAGGTGGAGAGAGGCTGAGGCCGGGCCAGGCTGTGAGCCAAGCGGAATACTTTGTTTTTGGAAACAGGGTCTTTCTCTGTTGCCCAGGCTAGAGTGCAGTGGTGGAATCATAGCTCACTGCAGCCTCGACCTCCTGGGCTCAAAGGCTACTCACATCTCAGCTTCCTAAGTAGCTGAGACAACAGGTGCCCACGACCCCACCAGCTAAGTTTTTACATTTTTGTAGAGATGAGCATGGGGTCCGGGGTGGCCGGGAGCTCACTATGTTACCCAGCCTGGTCTCAAATCCTGGGCTCAAGCAATCCTCTTACCTCAGCCTCCCAAGGAGCTGGGATTACAGGCAGGAGCACCTGGCCCACGCTGAAGAATTTATTCTTCTCCTGAAATGAATGAGAAATCTTTTAAGGAGGAACGTGACGGCATCATACTTGCATATTGAAAACACTACTCCGGCTGCAACCTTACTGACATGGCGGCATCCAGGGTGGGTGGATGAGGGCACCTGACCTACCAGGAAGTCACTGTGGGAACCTGGGAGCAGGTGAGCGTGGCTCAGACTGGGCTAGGAGGTGGCGAGAAGTGGCTGGGTTCAAGGCGCACTTAGGAATTAGAACTGCCAGGACCAGCTGATGGACTGGATTTGGGAGTAAGGGATTGGGCAGCGGCAGGGACGGCCGTGGGCGTCTTGCTCACAAAACTGCATCGATGGTGATTCTTCACTGGAGTGGGCAGAGCTGAAAGAGGAGCAGTCTGGAGGCAGAGGATCATCAAGTCGGAGCTGGCTCTAGGACATCGAGCCAGCAGGTCTGGAGCTCAGACGAGAGCTGGAGATGCTAAGACAGGACTCCATGGTGCATCAGAGGTCAATGCAGCTGTGGGAATGGAGAAGTTCACCCAGGGAGAGTGCAAACTGGAAAGAAAAAAGGGTCCTGGACTCAGCCTTGAGGAAATCTAATTTTTAGTAACCACATGGAGGACAGTGAGCCTGCGAAGGACACCCAGGAGGAGGAGAGGCTTCAGAAGCAGCAGCCCCGCAGAGCTGGGAAATGCCAGGGAAAGTAGTGTCACCTTCTGCGTAGCCATCTGATGAGGGCCCCATCCCACCTGAGTGGCAGGGAAAGGCTTCCCTGAGACAGTGACACTAGTTGACAACTGTTGACACACACTTGTCACAGAGACCAAAAGACTGCACGACAGGAGTGGGCTTCTGAGCGGGGACTGCAAAACGAGCATCTGCATTTATTAATGGGGCACTCTGGCCAGCTCTGGACGTCACAGCTGTTTCATTTCTGTAACATAATTTCTGACTTTGTGTAGCAAGGATGCATCATTGTTTTTATTCAAGAAAAACAATTCAAGCTGTTTCAACTAATTTCTTTCTGTCTGTCTTTCTTTTCCTTCTTCCCTCTCTCCCTCCCTCCCTCCCTTCCTGTCTTGCCTCAGCCTCCCGAGTAGCTGGGACCACAGGTGTGCACCACTATGCCCAGCTAACCTTTTGTATTTTTAGTAGAGACAGGGTTTCATCATGTTAGCCAGGATGGTCTCGATCTCCTGACCTCATGATCTGCCTACCTCTGCCTCCCAAAGTGCTAGGATTACTGGCATGAGCTACTATGCCCAGCCTTCAACTAATTTCTAAACATCGTTAGTCAACCCTTGAAAATTGGCTGAAAATAAACTGGGAGGTACACAAAAAAAAGGATAGGGTGAGTAACAGCAGAAAAGCTAACCCCCCCCAAAAAAACACTTAAAATCAGAGTCATGAATATTCCTTTTAAACCAAATTATTGTTTTGACCAAGTTGGTGTGCTAACCAAATAATTTGCAGCCAGATTGCTTTGTTCCAAATTTGTTTCAACAGAACTGCGTAATATTCCATTCATTCTTGGGCAGTCACTGGCCCCTGTGTGCTTACAGTGAGGGCTTCCCCGCTATGCCTCACACATCTACCAGAGGTTTGCAAACTGCATTCACTCGCCCTCGGCTTCCCAGTCAAGCTTCAAGGGCTGAGGGGCTGGAGGGGCAGGAAATGGCTGGGACTCCTTTGGGAAAAGGGTTTCTCCGGAAAAGATATTTGGAAATCGACTATCTGTGCTGTTCACTGATGTGTTCGTTCCACGGCGGTTTTCTTGTGTGGCCTGCGTACCTGACACGTGGGACACAGATGGAATGCGCCATAGAAGCTAAGGGACTAACCGTGGGTCCAGGTGTGTCGGAAATAATCACATCACAGCACAACATGTGCAAAGGGGTCCAGCCTCAGGCTTCGTCACGTCTCCTTGCAGCTGCGCTGTGACCACTTCTTAACATCAGTTGAGTGCTGGATCAGGAACGGAAACCGGAATGTGTCCTCTGATGCTTTAATGTTGGAGGAAAAAAGAAAGAAGAAAAAGAGGAGAGGATAGAAAGGAAGGGAAGGAAGAAAGCAAAGGAGGCAGGGAGGTGAAAGGGAGGAAACAGCAGGCAAAAGAAGGCAGGAAGTAAGGCAGAAGGGGCTCGGGAAGGATGGACGTTCCTCAGGGTGAGTGAGTCGCTCCACAGGCCACGCAGGGCTCAGGCGCCTGCAAATCACAACCAGTGAATATATATGAATATATATGTGGCACATATACACCATGGAATACTATGCAGCCATAAAAAGGATGTGTTTGTGTCCTTTGCAGGGACATGGATGAAGCTGGAAACTATAGTTCTCAGCAAACTGACACAAGAACAGAAAGCCTAACACCCCATGTCCTCACTCATAAGTGGGTGTAGAACAATGAGAACACATGGACACAGGGAGGAGAACCACACATTGGGGCCTGTCGGGGATTGGCGGGGGCTAAGGGAGGGATAGCAGGGGGTGGGGGATTGGGGAGGGATAGCATTAGGAGAAATACCTAATGTAGATGACGGGGGGATGGATGCAGCAAACCACCATGGCACGTGTATACCCATGTAACAAACCTGCACGTTCTGCATATGTACCCCAGAACTTAAAGTATAATAAACTAAATAAATAAGCCCTCAGAAGAGGATGCCAGAGCCTGGGGTGTTTGGGGGGTGGGCAGCCTGCACCCTTCCTGCATCATCTGCCTTCCTCCTAGGCCTAGGCCCCATTCTGTGTTAGCACCAAACACCTCCTAGAGCAGAAATGTGGATTGGGGGGCTGGTGAGGGGACCCTGCCAGCCTCTGCTGCATCTTTCCAAGCTGAGTCTGCGGGCCCTTGGCTGTCTGACCTAGCATCTGTTAGAGGGACTTTGCTGTCAAGGGACAGCGAGGTGGCACTTTTGCCCCACCTGAGCTCTTGCATGCAGAGAGCTGCGCCCCCTCCCTGCCTGTCCCTCCCGTTCTGCTGCGGTGTTTCCAGCACTTCACTGACACAAGAACAGAAAACCTAGCACCGCATGTTCTCACTCATAGTGGGTGTTGAACAATAAGAACACGTGGACACAGGGAGGAGAACATCTTACTGGGGTACTAGGGGACCTTCAGGGCAGGAGATTTCAAAAAAAGGCCAGAGCATGGATTCCAGATCTGTGCAGTCACTCACCCCCTGTGAGGCATGCAGAGGTCCCTTAGCCTCTCTCTCTGCTCTTCCCTCCCCTTCTCCGCAGACCGTGCACTGGGCTGCAGAGGTACAGAGGGCAGCTGGAACTCTGTTCCCAATTGCCCAGAGAATTCCTGGATAGGCCATGAGGGCCGATGAAGGACTGGAAGCGGGGATCCAAGGAAGGGGACGCACAGAGGGAGAGGCCACCAGCCCATGGAGAAGCAGAGGAGGACAGAGCCTGACCCTGTCATGTCTCAGGGCTCACCCACAGGACTGAGGCGGAGGTGGAGCTCATTGATAAGGCTACAGGACTGGCTAGTCCATGAGAGCTGGTTCCGGGCTGCGGCCCCAAAACTGCAGAGAAGAGACTTTGCAGGGCCCACAGGCACTGCTCCCTCCCTGCCTCAGCTCTTCCTATGAGCGGCTCAGAATCACCTTAAAAGCCTGGGAGATCAAGATACCCCAGTGGACATGGGGGATAAGGTCACTTGTAAGACTTGGAAATCACAGACTCAAATTGGAGGCGATAGGAAGGAATCCCTAGACAGGGGCAAGAGGGTCAGCAACCCTTAGGAGCTCTGCATTAAAGGACGTGTCGGCATCGTGCATCCCAGGTAGGTCCAGTCTGCTGTGATCCACGTGTGACAAAGCTAGTGCCTTGGAGAAGGGGGCTTTGGTCAAAAACACCATGTGGTGCAGAAAGCCAAGAGGGCTTCTTTTTTGGGAAGCGTGGAGTCACTGTAATCCTTTTAAGATTGGGAAGATCATGAAGCACGTGCCTCAGACACAAAGACCTTGTGGATTGCTAATGTCAAGTGGCATGCAGGGGCTGTAATTCCAGTAGTGACCATTCATTCCTCTCACCTGGTCCCACGCCAGAGAAGTACAGTCCCTGACCCTGAGCCAGGGATTTCTTTCCTGATCTGAAGCTAACCAGCAGATAGCTGAAGGAGTGGCCTTTGGCCTCCTTACGTCTGGCTATAGTTTCACCACCTGCCTTCCTGGAGCTGAGACTCAGCCTGGGTAAGCACATGTTCCCTCTCATCCTGGTTTCCTGTTAGTCACTTTCCATGCCCAGAGGGTCATTTTCAGTTGAGTTTTCAGAATCAGCTCTAATGGATGAGTTGGTTCTCATCTAATTTGTCTTCCCCAGCTTGCTCTCACCCCTGCACACAAAGCCAGTCTGCAGGGTCACCGTGCGCTCAGGCTAGCCCACCCCCTTCCTCCCTGCCTCAGAAGGGAGCCACCACCAAAGGTCCCCCAGCCCCGTTGGCGAGCCTGACCGTAGGGAAAGTGTCTCTGAGATCAAAGGCCGTGCTTTTCCCCAAGGACTTGTTCCCACAAGCTTCTGTGCCTCAGATGTATTTTCCTGGAAAAGGTTACATGCTTCTGAGAGAGTTAATTGGCTTAGCTGTTTTAATAAGCTCTCTTGAGACATGTATTCAACAGTTGCACACCTGTCTCCCATCACATAAAATGCAGCGCACAGGGGTTATTGTTACGCGATGTGTCAAAGTTGGCAGGCAGCAGGAACTATACTTGGAAGGGGCGACCTAGGCTCTAGGAAGTTTGGGGAAATGTAATTTTTGTGGGCTCAACTTGGTGGTCCTTGGAGAGAGTTACCAGGAAGCGAGTCTCCTTCAGGAAAGCAGGGTGCATGGTGCAAAGTACCAGAGCTAGACCCGAGGGCTGACAGGCAGGGAGACCTTGGGACATTCACTTCTCCCAGAGGAGGCCTTTGTTTTCTCAGCTGTAAACGAAGGGGGTTTGATGTAAGACTGCAGGTACAGCTGTGAAAGCTGTTCATTGCACAGGATGCCACATCTATGGGGGCATCGTCCATATTGTAGATGTTACAGATTTGCATATTTGTGTTGACAATTTTTGGGTCAAGCCAATAAGGTGTTATGAAAAAATAAGTATATCAAAATAATTAGAAGTTACATGTTTTGAAGAAGAAATGCCTTACTATTATTATTATTATTTGCACAGAAGCACACGGGCATAGTGGTGACTGTCATTGGTTTTCCTTTAAGTTCTCGCTAATGCTCCATTTTCCATCAGGATGTGTTTATTAGGCTACAGAAGGAGACTGCCGGAGGTGGGAATACTTGGCAAGAAGGCAGACTCCAGACAGAGATAAGAGTAGGTCCTAAAACATGAGCCCTAATTAAGGGCATTTCCCTGCAATGCTCCCTGGGAATGATGGGGAAACAAGACAGAATAAAGCTCCAAAATCTTGCCCCAGGTTCCTGGTTCATGTTCGAAACTGCAAAAGGCTGGTCATTGCTGTTGTTGTGCCTTTCCCACGGAACCCTGAGGCAGAGATTCAGAAAGCCCTGCTTTCCTCAGCTGTGTTGGGGTGACTTGCAAGATCTCAGCAGTCCAGATTCCAGGCTCTCCGCAGAGCAGAGCCGTGAAAACGGCCTGGAGGCAGCAGCCTGAGAGGTTGAGCAACGCTCCCCCACTTCACAGACTGAGCCCGTGGGAGATCCAGGAGAGGGGCCCGCAGACTCCTGATGAGAGAGCTGCCTCCTGAGATCCACACAACGCTCCCCCTCCGGTCTGCTGATTTCCATCAGATAAAGACTATAGAAAACAAAGCAAAGCTGCCACGCAAATTCACCTCGGAATAATCAACTCTGCTCTCTCTAAAACTTTGCTCAGTGTAAAACTGCTTTCTCTTCCACGCTCTGTTTTGTGGCTGTTGTCATTTATTGTTGACTGTCGCCTTCACCAGTCATTTATTCATTCTGGGTTTTAACATTAGAGGTAAGGTGAGATGTTTTCTCTTTCGAGATTTCACCAAGGAGAGACCGCTCTGCAGAGACAGACCAGAAGGACTGCTCCTGTCCCGTCTCCATCCACTTGGGTGGGAGTCCCATCCATTCTCGGAGACACATGACTTCCAACCAAATGAATGGTGTCTGCAGGACTTGTATTCAGAACACCCTCTGTTGGGTGGAGATAGGATCTTCTCACCCCATAAACTGACCCTGTAATCATCTCAGTAGATCGTAAATAAGATGTCCTATTTGCCCTGGCTTCGAACTTTCTTCCTCTCTCTGTTCTGCACATAGAGCTTTAGTTGGGGGATGACATTGAAGAGAATAACTTATGGCCCTGTCAGCCAGATCTCACCTCTTCCCTCCAATTGTCAATACCACTTGAGGCCCAGTTGCTTCCAGAACATCGCAGTTCCCATAAAACAGAGCTACTGCTGCCTGGTTTTTTAGTTCAGGAGTCTTCAAACTCAATTCTCAAGGATCTCCACGAGCAAGATTCGTTTTAAAGAAATCAATTCTAAGATCCTCAACATTCCTATGTATTACTAAAATCATCCTGACTAAAAAATGTTTTTTCTTACTTTATGTATGAAAGAGATACTTCTCACCCATCAAGAATATTACTAAAGTACATTGCCACAGTATATATATGCCTTTAGCTCCAGGCAGACGGTTCAAAATATTGATGTAAATGTTGGAAAGTAAATGAATCCAGTAACAAACTAACAAAACTTAAAAGATATTTCCAATGCTTGCTTTTAAATTATTTAAGAAAAACTTAATTGAGTTGTCAGCTGAAATATTGTTTTGAAATGCACGATGATAGATCACTGTGTGATTTTGGCATTCAAAGAAGCAGTTCAAAGAATTAAATGACACTGGTACAAAAAACTCCTTCTATTTCCATATGTTTATTCATGTGAACAACTTTCTCAGCACTTACATTTAATGACCAGAAATAGCATTGATTCTGAACTTGTCTCATTCGAGAAATCAATCATATTCATCCATGGATATACAAATTAATTTTTAAAAGCACACCTGTTTCTTTCATTACGACATGCATTTCTAATAAAATGTAAAGATGATTTCTAATAAAGCATAACCTTTTATGTTTAAAAATTATTTATTGAAATGTAAGGTTCCGCTTGGTACAATGCCCAGCTAAGTTGTTTTGAAACAACTCGTCTCTCCAGGAACAACTAGAAAAGCTACTGGCCTGCATGCATGTGATAAAGCAGAGCCATGCCCCAACCTGGAGAAAGATGTGCATCTGGCAATCGGTACCCCATGTCTCCTTCAGTCAAATGGTGATCACAAGAGCAGCAGTTGAGAGGCCAAGAGACATGGCAGCACTATTGAATAGGAGGAAGGATAAAAATTGGGGTTCAGGGTCCACCAAGGAAAAGAAATCTAGGAAATATCCCAGACTTTCAGTTGGAACAATAAAAAGCAAAAGCAACACCTTAGCAGTAAGAATAAGCGGGAAATAGACAAAGGAGAAGCCTTCATGAAGACACAGCTAAGCTTCAAATCATCTTAATCCTTGACTGAATCCACTCTGGATTAAGGTAGCCTGCTCACGGCATAAATCCTCACCATGAGCAAAACTGCTTGCTAGAAGATAACGACATATCCTGTTAAGTGGTATTTACAATTTTATGTAAACAATATGTAGCATGCAATTTAGAAAAATGGAACATAAGAAACCAAGGTCTGACTGAAAAACCAAGAGAGAGAAAAAAAGCAGACAATAGATCCAAAACCACTATAGGTTGGGCGCCGTGGCTCACACCTGTAATCCCAGCACTCTGAGAGGCTGAGGCAGGCAGATTGCTTGAGGTAAGATGTTCGAGACCAGCCTGGCCAACATGGTGAAACTTTGTCTCCATTAATAATACAAAGATTAACCAAATATGCTAGTGGGTGCCTGTAGTCCCAGCTACTCAGGAGGCTGAGGCAGGATAATTGATTGAACCTGGGAGGTAGAGGTTGCAGTGAGCTGAGATCACACGACTGCACTCCAATCTAGGTGACAGAGTAAAACTCTGTCTCAAAAACAAACAAACAAACAAACAAAAAACAAAACAAAAAACAAACAAAAAAACACTAAAATGAAACAAAACAAAATGATGATGAAAGACTAAATCACAAAATGGAGACCTGCACTAGTAAATTAAAATATTTTTTAAGCTCTGAAGACAGAGCTACCCAGCTTAAATGTGAAGAGGCAAAAGGATGAGCAAGGCAGAAAAGAATGTAAGGGACTTGCAGGAGAGGGAAATGGGACAGAAGTAATATTTAAGTAATAATAACTGAGAATTTCCCAAAAATGACAAGACATACCAAACTATACATTCAAGAAGTTCTGTGAAACACAAGAAAGAACATCATGGATTTCAGAACTGTGAAAACCAAAGACAATGAGGAAATCTTCAAAGCAGCTGGAGAAAATTGTTCAATGGGGCAATAATAAGACTGACAGCTAACTTTCCAACACAATATTGGAATCCAAGAAGACAATGGAACGAGATCCTCAGAATGATCAGAGAAAACAATGATCAAGCTAAAATTCTTTGTTTTTTTAAGTTGAGACAGGGTCTTGCTCTGTTGCCAGGCTGGAGTGCAGTGGCATGCTCTCGGCTCACTGCAGACTCTGTCTCCCAGGTTCAAGTGATTCCCCTGCCTCAGCCCCCTGAGTAGCTGGGACTACGGGTGCACACCACCATGCCCAGCTAATTTTTTGTATTTTAGTAGAGACAGGGTTTCACCATGTTGGTCAGGATCGTCTCAATCTCCTGACCTTGTGATCCACCCGCCTTGGCTTCCTGAAATGCTGGGATTATAGGCATGAGCCACCGCGCCCTGCCCGATCAACATAAAATTCAATATCAAGTGCAAATATCCTTCAGAAATGATAGCATAGTA